>JAUYWI010113360.1:0-10771 GCA_034780595.1 Parotoplana pacifica
GATCTCAAAAATGATCAAAATCGGTCTGAAATTTCCGGAACTCCGGAAATTTCCGGAGTTTTAGATGCCCTGCATATGAACAGAATAAAAACATTCAAGTGATGACTATGATTAGGATGATGCTTGAAACATCATCGTCTTTGAAAAGAGTACACCATGTCTTTGAAAGTGGACATTCTCAGAACGAAGGAGAGTGTTCATTCTATGATAGAAAGTTCTTGTCGTCACCGCCAAATATCATAAAGGTAGTTTCGCGTAATTATCGAGTTTTTGAAATGAACGTTCAGGATATAATCGATTGAACCACATTAAGCAATACTGTCTTTCCTAATAGATATACGCTTCCTGATGGGTCGAAATTTCTCATATCGAAGACACAACATCTTTACTACATCAAAGGAGATCTGGTTGTTTACTTCAAATACCATTTTGATGACGAAATTAGAAATTTACATTTCATAATTCACAATACACGTCACATTATTGATTTTTCAAAACTGGTAATGAACCCACTACGATTGGTGGCACCTCCAATTAATATTGCCAAATTGAAGGATCTGAAAAAACTCTGTTCCACAGATCACTCATATTTTTACAGTTTGTCAGGAAGTAAAAATGACAATGAAAGTGGCAACGAATGAAACATTAGAATGCCCTTATTAACTAACTGTTTTGAACACTGTAACTGTTACATTGTCGTTTTACTAGAACTTGAAGTCGAATACTATTTTATGCATTTAAGCTATGTCAAATACGTGTTATTGTCATGTAAGTACTCTATTTCTATTTCTATGACGTATGTTATGATTAATTTTGTAATAAATGAAGTGATCGTTGGTTGCAATACTGACGTATGTTGACTTATGCCAGTAATATCGAAATATTTATTTTCCCCAGACTGAAGTATATTTGATTACGCCAATAGCTAATAGTGGATTTTTTTACCATACTGACGTATATTCAAAAAATCGATAAATTACAAGGATGTTAACATACATGTCCCGTATTAATGCTCATCACTAATTTCAAAAAAATAATAAGCTGTACGACTTTAATACGAACTTTCTAGTAAATAACAAAACTTTAAACCACTCTCCTGAAAACTGCCTAACAGTGGATACGTCAGTATGGGAAAATGACGACGATATGCACATTGACGATATTTAATATTTTTCATAATACCATATTCCCAGATTACTTGAATTTTACTCAAGCGATCAGTTTACCAAATTCTCTTGCGGTTCTTTTAATAAAGTCAGGGCGACCGTCTGAAAAAACGGAAGTTTGGCCAAAATTGGCAAAATGTACTTTTTACAAAAATTTGTGTAAAAAGTTATGAATGTCTTGTCAAAAAGTGTTCATATTATATATTTACTTAAAAAATTATTATTGGCTCTCCGGTTACACATTGCCTAATCAACAAAATCAACATTTAAAACAACTTTATATAAAATAAATAAAACGCCAAGGATGTCAGTTGATCAACTTCTAAAAAGCGGAAAAACATAAGTTCGAGACAGGCGCGTCTGACAAATCTACATGGTGGTACCTTAAAAATTTAGTTGTTTGGGTGACTTCTAGCATTAGCATACATTGTAAGACATCTGCTACTTTTAATTAGAGGCATAATTCATCATCATCAAGTAGCACAACCGGAACAGGCTTGGCTGACTCTATGTTGCCAGGTTTTTTTCTCTCATATGCCAATCTAGTGATAAAGCCACTCTTTTATGTTGCCCCACCAGTTTGTTCTTTGTCTTCCTTTACTGTGTTTTCCATCTATGGTGGCTGTTAGTATGTCTTTTTCAGGACTATTATCCTTCCTTGGGACATTCCCAAGATGTTTGAGTCTTCTTTCTGTCAACAGTCTCATAATAATTCTAGACTTTACCCATCGCTTGGAGAATCCACTCATTAGTTTAGTGCTCGATGTAAGGAATCTTGAGTACACGCCTATAGCACATCTCAAATGTCAATCTTTCGCAGCGTTCGAGCTTCACTTCCATATAAAGCTATCGACCAGACAAGTGCTAGAAGGAGTCTAGTTTTGTTCTTGAGAGTAACACCTCTGTTTGGAGTTATTTCGTATCTATATTTGTCTATCTGAATTCCATCGTCTTCAGCAGCTGAAATTCTGCAAATCATCTCTGTATAATGTTGAATAAGTCAAGGGCAAAACACAGCACTGACAAACACCTTTACCGTTTTTTAACCAGATATGTCATTTCCTGTAATCACAGTGGATCTTTGATTTCAGTAAAGTTGTTCAATGAGGCTGATTAAATGAGTTGGGTATCCTAGCTGAATCATAGTTTTCCATAGTTTAGAATAGGAGACACAAGCAAAAGCTATAGTCAATTAGCACTCGCAGATTGACCATCTGGTCTCTAGTCCCACGGCCTTGTCGGAAACCAATTTGTTCTTTGGAAATTTCTCTGTGTTTAAGTTGTCTTAAGGGGTTCTCTGATTTTGCAAAGAACTTTATTAGGGTGCGAAATAAGTAGCACTACACCAGTCCTGCGGCCATTTGCATGTCTTCTAGATGGATCATACAATACAGCCGGTGCATAATATCAACACTGACTTCACCTCCGTTTGAACAGTTCAATCGGAATTTCATCAATTCTCTGTGTTTTACCATTTTTGAGATGTTTCAAAGCACGAACAATCTCATTTTTGATAGGTAGCGGTTTCTGCTCAGTGTTTTAGGGTCATTGGCCAAATATAGATTTTGAGTACAAAATACTACCACTGCTTGATGTCGTCAGGACGGTGCTATCAGCTGCTTTTAGGGCACTAATTCTTGATGTAAACTTCTTATTAAGTTCTTTGACAATTTTAAAAGAGTGCTTTTGAAATACCATAATTAGCTTCACATTCAAGTTGCATGCAACTCCTTTTCACTTGTTGGGATAGATTCGTGTATCGATCGGAATGAAGGTTATGTTCAGTTTTGTTTCCGTTCCGTTAGTCATTGATCAGCCAAGTTAATAATGTTTTGAATGATCCAGGGTTCGCCTTTCTTCCTTCTTTTTGGAATGTAGGTTTTTGCCGAGTTCTTCATACACTCTTTTATTGAATTCCTGATCTGTTCTGGTGGTGCTACTTAAGTGACACTGATTAAAGCGCTAAAACTATTAATCAGTTTGACACTAAAGGCATTAGGGATATCCTTCAGATCAAATCGCAGTGGTGGCGTTGCTTCTTAATTTCTTTAAGCCTGAATCGTGTCTTAGCTATCAATAATTAGCTATCCATATCGCAGTTAGCAGCGGGTAGGTTTTGCAGTTCATGATGTTCGATTTACAGCAGTTCCGAATGATGATATAGTCAATCTGATTTCTGGTGCATTCGTCAGGGGAAGTCCAACTGTATTTCTGGCGTTTATTTGTAATGACCACCCGATTGTTTTCACAGAAGTGTATTGATTTGTGCCCAGCATAATTGTAAAAAAACATATTACATTTTCTGTGAGTCAATATATAAATAAACTTTTAAAAAATAGAACTATCTACCGAAATAATTAAAAAAGAGTATTTTCAATAAACAAACATTCTGAAAAAATATAATGCCTTCGGTTCATAGTGATTAAAATTCGGATTTCTAGTTTTGTTTAAATTTCAGTGAATATTATAGAAGCAAAAATTAGCATTTTATCAAAATAGCAAAAATTGCATTTACTTTTAAGGTTTTAAACACATTAGCTTTATGTACTAATTAAACCTGCAAAATTTTAAGAAAATTAGTTCAGTATATTCTGAGATCCAGATCACCTGATTTTGCCAAAGATCGATAATTTTTTAAATATTCACTTCATATCATGAGGATAGCATCCCAGTAACACTATGATCATGTATACCAATTTTGGAACTATTGAATTTTGTGGTCATATAAATCAGCCTCAAAAGAACACTTCAGACTAGTAGTTCAGTGTTGTAGTTTGGCCCTATATGATTACATATGTACATATATCTAATTTACGTAATAGGTACATATTTTCACTTTATGCAGTAAAATATTATTGCTGTACAACAAATAAAATGCAAATATCTGAAAACATAAATCAGCTAAATTCAAACAAATAGAAAACGTATTTATTATCATGTCTGCAAAAGGCATTATAATAATAATTATGATAATAAATGCAGAGATGAATGTGTGTGCTTAATTAGATTTGAGACATTAGTTCTGCTCCGTTGTTCATACACACATATTATGATGAGTGTATTTTTGAAAGAAACTAAAAATAACCCATTTTAGGTGACAAAAGCAGAATTCAGTTTTTAAGTGAAACTCTTACATCCCTGAACATTTCTTTGAAATGGCTACTATTATATCTATTTTTAAACTCAGAAATAATATTTGAAAAAAATGGTTCAGCCGTTACATTTGGAGCGGCGTTGGTCGTCAGACCAAAATTCTTACAAAAAAAGAACCACCCAAAAATGTGGTATATTGATTAGAATCCATTAGGAACTTTTAATAAATCTGTTTAAGATACTCAGCTCTTTCAAAATAATTTCCAAAAATACTTAAAATATATTGCCATAGTAGATGGAGTATGTAGATAGTGTATGTTAGCAAATTGCAGATATACTTCAGAGTCGCCATCAATTAGGTACATAATCATACACTGTAAAAAAATCCGTAAAAAACGGACAGTAGGCCGGCATTTTGTTTCACGGACAACTGTCCGTTTTTACGGCCTTTTATATATATATACAATGTAAAAAATCCGTAAAAAACGGACAGTTGTCCGTGAAACAAAATGCCAGCCTGGTGTCCGTTTTTACGGATTTTTTTTACAGTGTACAATATTAGTAATTAATTTGTTTTAAAAATAAAGAACAATAAATATTGATTAAAGATTTATAACAGTGTATGTTTAGTAAACAACTCAAAACTAGATATCATACTTCTTCTTCGTGTATCTCTAAGATTATAACCAAAGATACCTGTACAAAGCATGAATATAAAAAAACAATACATTACATTCTTTAAAAATATACATAGATACATGAATTTTTTCATTACCTAAAAGAATAAAAGAAATCTAATTTTGTAGCGGACGAAAAGGTAACAGAATATTTCGTCTTTAATTCATATACTACATATCATGTTTCGGAAGGTTTTGCATAATTACTGTTATCGCTTATTTAATTTTAGATATAAGATGGCCCAATTCACCTGTCTAAAAAAACTGTAGGCTATATAAAAATGTTAGATGCAAATTGATTTTGGTACAACTGGATAGCAAAATTTCTGTTTTATTATAAGTATAGAATGTTCTCCTACATCAATGTTTATGGTTCTTGTTTACTTTTATTAGATGCGCCATTAGTCGTAGTTAGTGGGGTAGCCGCAGCACGAATTGTCCAAATTGGCTGTTGGTTTTCATTGAAATAAGAAAGATGTGGGTTTTTTCAAATCTTTTTATGTACAGTATAACGATTTCATGCTAGCTTATTATATGCGTCTAAATTTAAGTTTTTATGGTGATATAGTTTTGAGCCCTCTCTCTCTATATGTTCTGGTGCGGATGCGTGACGAAGATCAAACTTGTCCAGCCGCTTTCAGGAACTTCACTATGGCGATGAGTTTGTCCTGGATGATCCTGTCATGGTGGAGGACCAAAGAACTATAGGTGGGCTCGGTCATAAGGAGGATGGTGGAAGAGGATGTCGGAGGTATCTTCCATAAGATTGTGGCTGCAAGGGCATTTGGTGAAGTCGAGCTTGCTGGTGGAGTGGAGGAAGTCTCTGAAGTCAGTAATACGTCAGACACGGACTTGGTGGAGGCAATAAAAGATCATTAATCTGGCCAATCTTTTGCCTTCTTTCTTTTTTAATTCCTGAATTTCTTCTTCCAACTCTGTCACTTCCTTTTCAAGACATCATTTCCTTTCAATTTCCATTTCCAAAGATGATTACTTTCTGCAATTTTACTCTTGAAATTGTTGGTTCCTTCAAAATTTTTGGAGTATTTCATTTGCTGCAGCAACTGTCTCTTCCGCCACAGTTATCCCAATCTTCTTAATACTGATTCTTTTGGCAGATTCTGTCAATTCTTTGTTTGCAACCTGAATCTTCTTTGCTTCTTCAAATTTCCTTTTAGCTTCCAGATATGCCTGGTACTTTTGGTAGCTGGTTTTCACAGATGCAAGTAGTTGTTTTGTCAATGGAACATTAAAAAAACTGCCCGTATTTATGATCCCATTTTTGACAATTTGCAATGCCACCAAGGTATGTGAGCCAAGTGTCTCCAGCATTGCCTTATTTATAGAAGCCACAATCTGGTGCTGCATTTTCATAGATATTTTACCAAGGATGTTAAGCAAGGGTACTTAATTTGACCATTTTCATATTTAATGGCAGAAACTTCCTCCCAATAGACATCAATTCTTTTATTGTTGTACTCAGGTTTTACGGTTGTTGAATGGAACTCCAGCCCAAACTCTTCATGGACTCGTTTCCAATAAGACTGTTGACTTCCATTGACACGACTTTGTTTGACCTCATCTGCCATGAGAAATAAAGGAAGATGTTCGTCACATTGAAATTGCTTCCATTCAGTTCTAATTTGATCACATACTGATATGTCATCAGATGATTCATGAGATGCACTGAAAACAGTAGGAAGCACTTTGTTGAGAAACTCCGTAATTTTCGAGGATAAGCATGTAATACTGTTCAGTGAATGGGAATCATTTGTTTATCTGGATGAATGAATTGCGCACCATTTAAGATAGTTGAATCAAATGGAAGGCTTGACTGCAATGCTGAAACAGCTGTTGTGTAAAAGGTCATGCAGAAAATTGCTGTTTCAATTGATTGACATTCTTTTGTGCCAATATCAATCAATTTGTTCTTTTTATGTACATCAAGTTTTGCCAACTCGGGTATGGGCTTCAGTTTGGAATCTTTTTTTAAATGCATGATTCGCGTACAAACTGGTGCAGTAGGTTTGTCAGCAACACACACAACCCAGAGAATAAAACATGTATTTGAGGTTCTTTCTCTAGAATTTTAACAGAAAGTTGTCAAATTCTTAAGCCACAAAACCAACAAAAATAGGTAAGCTGGTGTGAGATCATCTTGTAACATTCACACAATTCTTTGATATCAGTCTGTATGTTAGAAAATAATGTTGAAGGTTTTTTGCCACTGATCCAAAATACGCAGAAGTGCTGGTTTGAGACTCAGCCATCTGAAACACACATTACGCAGCATAAACCATGATGTGACACTAGTCACCTCTGCAACAGATTTTATAGTCTGCTCATCTAGCTGCAGACAGCTGGAAAAAAGTGGAGATCCAAAACAAACTTGTCCAACTTGCAAGGTAGTGTTGCAATGCCCTTTCGGAAAGCATTGTGAAGCTGGTGTTGTATGAAAATTAAGACTATAAATCAGTGCAGAGCGTTAAATTTTTTTAGGTTTGTGTTGTTAAAAATAAAAAATAGGCCTTTATCAAAAATGATAATTACAAATTTACAATTTTATGACGTTTTATGAAATATTTAAAGTTTATGATGACTTTTCAATATTTCTATTTTTTCAAACTTTTTTTGGTGCTGGGAGGCAGGTAGGGTCGTTGAGCGTCTTGATGTTCTGAGACTGACTCCAGGGACTGAAGGTGGTGTTGCTCCACTCTTCCTTAATGCTGCGCTTGGCCACATTGATGCGAACGTAAAGTTCAATGCAGGTTTTATTCTGGGAAAGTTTGGTGGCTTGGTTAGCCAAGGAGTTCGCTTCTTCATTGTCGATGACTCCACAATGGTATTGGATGCATTGGAAGTAAACTGAGGTGTTACGACTTGGAGGTTACTCCGATTTTGTTGGTGATTTGATTAAAAGCGATATGCAGGCCATTCTAGAGTGCCTCAATAGAACCCTTACTATGAGTTAGATTTCTAATAGAATGAAACTCACTGACGGACACTTGGTTGAGGGCTTTATTGATGGCTGTGAGTTCGGCTCAAAAGTTGATACTGAAATTCCGTGCATGGACCCTAACGCACAATCAGCTTGCCTTCATTGAAGAAACCGGCGCCACCACCAGAAATACTATCAAAAACAGACCCAGCCGTCCAGTAGTCTTATATGTATAAGGAATTGAAATAGCTGATAGTAGTGCTAAAGTTGATGGGTTCATTTGACAGGAGGGAGGATATTGGTAATGAGTAAGCATTAATAATGGGTTCCCAGTTAGGGGTGGTACAGGTGTTAGCAGATCATAGAGTTTGCAGGTGGCGTCGAAGGTTTTGCCAAGGTCACGCCAAATGTCTCTTCTTGACATTTTGCTAGAAGACATATGACTGGGATCGTACTTGTGGCAAATGGAAATACCTTTGTTTTGACGCGGTTGATGATAGACTCCAGTTAAGCTTCAATAGGTTGTTCGTGTTGGTCTTATTGGGGCAACCAGCGATGGTTCTGGCTGCCTTGAATTGGATTCTCTAGATGTTGAGATGGGTAGGGACCATTTGAGGAATCCAAGCACCACAAGCATGCTCAAGGCAAGAGCAAATATAGGTGTTATAAACACTGTATAGGGTTTGGAAACTAGTTCCCCAAGACTGGCTAGCAAGAGCTTTAAGCAACTGGCGTCTCTTCTATGACTTGGCAACTCCTAGGAAGGTGGTTTTGCTCAGGTTGCAGATGGGTTTGCAGTCGATATGTTTGGTGGCTCCTTTGATCCACTAGTGAGAAGCAAGGCCCCGCTTTCTAAGGAGCAAGTTGCACCTTTCAGTTTTTCAACCAATTCGTAACAGCATCAGTGCTTTCTTGCATTATTTCAAAGTTTCAATGAACTTATTTGGTGTTGGTACTTTGAGTGGAGGTGAGGAGATTATTCGCAAAATAGTAATGGGTTGTATGTTCAGTGATAGCATCACGAAGAGCGACAAAACAAGCACGTTACTTTGGGAGGTCCTTGATGGAAGTTTATAGGTTTGGAGGTGGTTTTTATTAACTTTCATTGTGGCAGTTCTTTCCTAGATGAAGCAACCTGAGATGCCTGCACGACAGAGTTTGGTAATCAAGGCTTTGGGCTTAAGCACAATTAAGTTCTGACTACCACGTTTTGTTTCATTCTATCACTGGTGTTTGGGTGATATGATCTTCCATGCATCTGTTAACATCAAAACCAGCTTGTTCGGTAGGGAGGATATTGTTGCGTTTTTAACTAGACGCTCCATGATCATGGCAAAATGGCTGGTTAAGCTGATAGGTATAATGACGGCCTTTGAGCCCATCTTGATGTGTTAGGTGAAAAAAACTACGACGGATTGTAAAACAATATTTTGACCATTGATGGCCAATTACTAATCAGATAGATAAAAATAGGTACAAAAATACACTTTATTTTAGTTTTTTGGTGTTAAGGTTTCAGAATTAACCCATAAAAATGTTTGGTAGATGACAAAACTAGACAGGTGATTCTTTTATAATGTAAAATGAATTATTTTATTAAGTTTTAGTACATATATGCATTGTTTGATGATGTACCTAGTCCAAATTGTATGTATACACGGCATAAATATTTGACAAAATTTTGATTGTAAATTTCACAAAATCAATTTAGCTAATTATAAAAATCGTTGAATTTTATTTACTATAGAAAAGACTTAGATCCAGCTGGAGTCGATATTTTATGTATATTCTGTGATAAAAGAGGCTGAAACAAAAACGGCCTCCAGTGACCTCGGAGGATGCCGGTTCATGGTGCAAAACATCCGCCAGATCAACTGCCCCCCTGACCCAAATTTCAGCCCCAGGGGTCCACTCACTGTACCGCCCATATATAATATACAAACAGACTTTACTGTTATACACATTAGACTTTTACCATTTTTATTATTTAATACCTATAATTTCGTACATTTCCTTTAAAAACTGTTTTTTCTATCTTCTTGTTTTTTTAGTAAATTGTTTTATATTATTTAATTAGTACCTTATAATATGTGATATAAATTTTTAATAGGTACATAGTAAAACATAATAGTCGTTGCTGGCTATAATGATATTTTGAATTCTACTATTTCAATCTTTAATTTTCAGAAGTTCTGGCTGGCTTGCTAGCTGTAAACAAACTTGTACCTACAGAGATCTATATTTATCCACCCTCCTCTTTCCTAAACAAGTAAATTACTCAGATACAGTTTTATCTTCTTTCTCATGCAAGCAAAGATAAGCTATTTTTTCACATGTAATTCCTATTAGCTGTTACCTACATTATCTCGAGACAAATGGGTAATCTAACGTGACGTATCTCTCTATTTTAATAACACAACACTTACGAACCTAAGTATCTAGAAATATACACAGCTGTAATATAAAATATTTCTAAAAATGCTTTGCTGTTATTGTATTTTTTGTTATTCCTAGTAAACACATTAATTCTGTTTTTTTACACAAAAATTAGGTCTATAGGTAACCAAATATCATTACAATAAACTTATATTGAGATTAAGTGGCAAAACTGCAAAAGTACTTACACACTATTGATAAATCAATAATATTAAATATCTCAGCAACAAAAATAGTTATTTACAAAAAATGCTTGAAAGATATTAACATCAGTAAAATAATTCTAAAATATGGCATTCATAAATGCTGAGTAATAAGCCTAAATGTCAAAAATCAAAAGCGCCATCTAGGCCTATTGACAAACAAACTAAACTAATGTGTATCTTATACAGGGCTGCTCAAAATTAACCGATACAAGATATTTTTGTGTATTAAATCTAAATATTATAAATATGATTTAA
>JAUYWI010113371.1:0-10770 GCA_034780595.1 Parotoplana pacifica
AAAAAATCAATAAAATCGATAATTACACCTAGAAAAAAAAGCTCTCGATGAAAAATTTAATTTTTTCGATTTTTTTAATATGTGAGACCCAACCAACCTATTTCAACTGGTTTCATTCACTGAGATTTTCAGTCCACAATAATTGCTTTAAAACGCACCGTGGGAAGGGCAGGGGAAAGAAGGAAAGGGGGAGGTGTAGAAAGGAAAGAAAAGAGGGAAGGGCAGGGCAGGGGAAAGAAGGAAAGTGGAGGTGTAGAAAGAAAGGAAAAGGGGGAAAGAAGGGAGGAGTAAAAGAATTGGTAGTAGGAAGCACTGAGACTTGTAAAGTTAATAAATAAACAGTTAATTTATGCAAATACAATGAAGTAGCCAAAAACGTGGACCAAAACTTTGTTGAAGAAGCACTGTGGTACAACTGGAAATCAGGGTGTTCAATAATAGCAATCAAGAGATTTGTCCAGTCATTCATGATAGTAGAAGATATTTTGAATTGTCTCCTAAAATTGTCGTAAATATACGATGAAGCTCTTTTACATAGTAGGTTTCGCAGTCAAATATATTCTTTGGTAAATGTGTGGGTACAAATGCATTGCACACCTCAAACTCCTCAATTGAAAAGAAATTGTCAAATGTTTCCAATAATTTGTCAACCATTTGACAAGAACAGTGTGGAAAGTTATCAGAGATAATTGACTTAACATAAACTTTATTAGCAGTGTAAAAATCATTCCACGACTGACATTTATTCAACCTCAGGTTCTGAATCATCTTCACAATATGCACTACCAAAGAGTGTTGATTCATGTAATCTACTTGCTGACTTCTAACTATTCAAATTATGTAAAAAATCATTAGTATTGAAACAAGTTTTGGAGAATGTCCGTGGAAGACTGTAGTTTCTTTGACAATAGTTCAAACGGTCGTAACATGTCTAAAACGAAGTGTATGTAAAGTAGAAAATACCGATTTTTCAATTGCTTCAGCAGATAGCTCTCTTCTTCCACTGTGCGAGAGTTGAAGTCACCATTTGAATTCTTTATCAGCAATAAACTCAACGAATTTTAAATATTTTCTTGAAAACGCAACCAACTCTTTACCATCTCAAAATCGGCAAAGGATTGTCTGCCATGTACAAAGACTGACCAATGGCAGACGACACCGCTGAACACTGCGTTATTGACTGCCACGGAGAAACAGCAAGGCAACCACCACCTTCTGCTTCACCAACCCTGAAAATCTTGTCGAGTATTTTAGGTTGACAGAGCTGTGTGAGGCCCGTCAACAGAATAATGAAATAATAACTTTAATTTCATGTTCCTTTTTTTCTTATCATCTTTTTTCAGAGATAATGTTTAAGAAAATCCGATTAGTTTGGGAACAAACTATACAATAAGAAAGTATATTTTTTATGTAATTGTTAATTAACTAATTAAAAATAAATATATCCATTGTGTTGTTAAAATACCGAAAACAAATTAGAGTTAGTTTTGACGTCTTTCTTTGAGTGTAACTTAAACACATTCAGATGAGTACGAATTTTGAATTTGAAAAAGCGGCGGTCCGTTCACAAATCTCAAATTGGAAAATGCAGACACAAGCTACTTTATATGCATATCGAAGTAGACGTACATCTCGGTCACTTTCGTCCATTAGGTCATCGAGAAAGATGGGCGCTTCCATTATAGTCATTTCAGCATGATCAAATTTGCACCATTTGCTTTTATAAAGCAGAAATAGAGAGCTTAACAATATGAAACCGTAACACACAAACTTCTTCTCACTCGAGTTAGAAATGATGCATCAAATATGACTGTAGCGCTGTACATCGCCCAGATGTCCTGTAAGAAGACAACAATAAATCATTTCTTAATTTATCTGACATTCGTTGGATTATTGTTTTTATCTAAGCTCATGGCTTGGCTGTTAGCTCTATAATTTATTGAATCGTTGAAAATGGTTTGGTTTTACCCCCTTATTAAAACTCCAAGTGGTCAAAAATATATTGGCTCACAACTTCGAACAAGTAAAGTCATCGTTTATGTGTTCTTAATATTTAAGCTCTTAGATGAATGCTATTTCAAAGTATCTCCGACGACCAGTTTAGAAACAAGTACTGTTCAAATTCACCTGTTCTAAAAGGTTCTAATTTAACTGGCTTTAAAGAATGCATTTTTGCTTGCTTGTTTAATCTTAGGTTTTCATCAAACTGGATGCCATCGAAAGACAGATTATGCTCTTCTTCAATTTCAGTACCTTCATGGTATGTAGAGTTTAGTTTTTGTCTTGTCTTTGAGCTCTTTAGGGTCAAGCGTGCTTCAACTGCTCAGACACTCAGCTCGTTGAGCATAGCTTGGGTTTTGTTAATTGGTTCGTTAATTTGGAGTCTTAAGGGAACATATTTTTCTAAACATCAGCTCTTCACAATTTGACGTAGGCTTTGAAAAGTCACAGGGATCAGAATTATTCTTTCTTTATTCCATAGTCACCTTGTAGATCTTCTTCAGTTTATCCTAACAAGATGATGGATTTGAATACCCTTAAAAGACAATAAAATGGGTTAAATACTTCCTGGAGGACCGTCAGATTAAAGTGCGCTACAATGAAGACATCAGCAAAATGATGTACAGAACAATAGGAACTCGCGTCTATCCTCATCATTCTGTAAACGAATTATCTCAAATAAATCATGGTCAATGAGGTGAAAAAACAGAGGCTTGCTGACAAAATGGCAATCTGGGCCAGTGAAAAGAGCCTCAAAGATATCCTTAAAAGAATACAAGAAGCTCTTGACATCATAGGCAATTGGCCGGAGAAAACAATATATGTTCAATGCCAACAAATCTGAATGTCTTTTTGTGTACAGTAACAACACCTTGATGAATATCGATCTTGAACTGCACATCAAAGGAACTAGAATCCCCACTAGAAACAAAATCTACTTTACTAGGTGTTACTTTCAATGTAGACGGACGTGTGTGATAAGGTCAAGGAATGTATCAGAAACATTGAAGCGCTAACCATTTAAGACTGTGGCAAAGCTATACAAAACTAACTCTGAAAGTGTTCTGTGTTGGCACCCATGGATCTTAATTGGAAACTAAGCCCGGGAGAATGATCAGCGATATTAGTAAGAACGCATCTGTGTTCCTCGAAAGTGAAATTATACCAGCAAAGGTTTCACGCCTCTCAGGGTGAAGGCGGTCGAAAAGAAAACAGCAGTTTCAAAGGAATAAAGTATTGATCTGAATCCAATGCGATCAGAATAAAACACTGGAATTTCCACCTCAAATGTATTATCAATAGTAAAAGTTAAGATATTAGTAAGAAAATAGACAACCAACAAAGATATTAGAATAAAGGCGAAGACACCCTCATCATCACTGATGGTTCCACTAAAGAAGGAAATAAAAATGGGACAATGATGCAGTTGTTTTTTAAAAGAAGGAGCTGGTTGACGACACCATTTCCCCAGCTTCAAAGTAGAAATAATTACCCTACAAAAGTGGCCGAAGACTGGAAAAGAATAAAATCAGGAAAGCAATTATGTTCAGCGACAGCCAAGCGAGCCTCAATACCCACTAGAACATCAGTGAAAAGCCTGAGAAATATTGTGTTAACACTTTCAGAACAATCAAACAACTTGAAGACATACTTGATCTTCTTATTCTATAACAACAGCGCTTTCGGTATCAATATTCTTTTCTTCACTTTGATGGAAACTTTTTAAGCTGTTTTTAAAAAGTAAGCCTCTGATGCAGGACCACCCCTAAGAATAACACTGTCTTGTGAGTTACAATTTTATTATCAATATGAACAGTAAAGTAGTGTATCAGTTATTTTTAGCCCTGGGTGTATCATTTCTTGTTGTATTTACCCAACATCAATCAATACCTAATTTTAAATATGCATATTGGTAATTCAAATAAGTAATCCAAAAAGTAGATGCTACTGTCAAATATTCATCTATCTATTGTTAAACTTTGCAAAAGACTTTTTTGTAAACCTAGTGTTTGAATTCAATTTTAGGAAGTGCATATGATTTGCTAATAGCCTGTTTATAAAAAAAGAACATTACTACCTAAGCTACATCTAACTTTATGGTCTAATAGATGATAATTTTTGAAAATAATAAGTTTTATCTTGTAATGTATCTAACAGATGACCGAATCTCAAATAAAAAATTAAAAAAGGCAATTTTGATGACATCTATCCAATTTCAATTTTCAGGTAGGTTTCAAGTTCTTCCGCTTTCCAAGAGCGATATGTGATAAATTAAAATAATTTAAAAAAATTCGAATAATACATTGCACAAACTATTTTTATTATTAATGGGTATGTACTATAACTTGGTATAGCTAATATTACCGAAGAAAATATATCTCTATAGGTAATAGGAAGTAAACACAGAACACAACATACTACAAAATAGTTTTTATTGTTCGACTCAATTCACTCATCATGATAGAACTCCAAATATCGCCTATTTAGAACGTAAAGAGGTCTTTTAATGTAATCTATTTTTTGACTGCCTATTGTGAGGTAGACACTAGGTATCAAAGACGGTAGGATTCTATTTTGTGTGCACATTATTATGTGTGAGTATATTAAATTTAATTTGCTCAGTTGCATATTGTTATACACATTATACATATTATATTCTTATTACATAATAGTACTGATAACTGGACCTACAAACAATCCAACTACACCAACAACCACTACAACTACACCAACAACCAATCACTATATGTATATGACCACAATCACCATGATAATGTTTGTTGATTGTAATATAAACAACCGAAGGTTTGGGAAGGCCATTGAAATCAGTTGTTAATGCTATTGTATAAGCTCCCATATTAGGCCAGAGTAGCCAATCTCCCACGGATAATTTGGGCAATAAACACGATTTGTGAATGGTATCAGTATCCCCACTGCATGTTGGACCATACAGTTGACTGTGATATCTGAAATAAATTGATTGAAGGCAATCAATAACACAACCAGAGTAGCCAATCTCCCACGGATAATTCGGGCAATAAACATGATTTGTGAATGGTATCAGTATCCCCACTGCATGTTGGACCATACAGTCGACTGTGATATCTGAAATAAATTGATTGAAGGCAATCAATAACACAACCAGCAAAATTTAGTGTAACAATAGTTCCTACAAGGATTACTGATAAGAATGTGTAGATATAGTATACAATTGAAAGAAAAGCTCATATAGAAGAAATAATATATAAACAATCGCATATACAAATATTGTATTATCGTAATTATAAATATTCGTGTTACATGTTATTCAACAAACCATAATATTTTGAGCAGCAATAATAAATTAACTTCAATCAAATAATATCATGTAGGTATCTAACAAATAACTTGGTATTTAATTTGAAAGTTATAATACTTTGTAGTCTGCATTTAAACAAATAATACTGCATATTTAATAAATTGTTTTTTTTAATATTTATGAATAAACATAATTCGATAAAATTATTTACTAGAATTTATGTTTAAAAAAATTGTACCAACAAACAATTTTCATATACATGACGTACATGTGTTTAAAAGTAATAATAAAAAAACAGGAATACTTTGATAAAGATATACTACTTATTCATATTACTCGCAAGTGATAGCCCAGGACAGCTGTTTTGGCCTTGTTGGGCCTCAACAGCTAGGTATAATCATTGCATGAGCAATATAAAATGTTCGTATATTTCATATCAAAGCATAAAGGTAAAGAACAGTTGCCAATTTTGCATAAGAAAAGAAAAAGTAGAAGATATTCAGAAGAAAAGTATTGTCTTTTCATATAGCTTATTGCATTAGGGTTTTAGTGTAAAACTGCAGAAATTGTTTTTATTCGCTTATCAAGGAATAATTATTGTTCACCATAAATATCTTTGTACTTTTAAATGATTTTCTGTTGTTTTTAAATTATAATTATTGCACTAGAAAAAGGTTTAGCCAAAATAATTGATGTTGTTGTTTTTGTTCCAAGATTTTCACTATCATAAAAGTCTTTAAAAAAATTAACAACAGACAAACACAAATTGCCAAAATTACACATGATACAAGTGACACACCTGCTCTTTAGCTTCCACTCGTCTGAAAAGAATTCATGGCCAGAGAAAATCCAATGTGGATAATATGGGTTCACCTTTTTGAAAGGAACCCACAGAAATGAACCGAATATACCGTCATTTAGAACATAGAAATATCCTTCAATACTTGATTGAAGAGGTTCAATGTCGTTTGCTGAACTTGAAGTTACAGAAAAGTTAAAATTATTTTTTCCAATTACCTAGAAATATAAAACGTGCAAAATAGTAAGGGCGGTCTGCTACCTTCTTTGTTCCAGGGGTTGGGGAAAAATAGATTAATGTAACTGGATGTCTGCCATGTCACCGAGGGTTTCTGTACCTCCAGGGGTCAGTCAACGTCTTTAGTCAGTGTATGTTTCCTGTGCTAAAAAGTATTGATTCGATTCCTTTCAAATTCCACTAATACTTTTTGATGAATTTCCAAGTGAAATTACTTTTATAAAATATGTTTGACATTATGATCATAAAACTACTTGCAAGTAATACCTACATGTAACGGCATGCTATATTTTAATTTTTAATTTTTATGTTTGTATGTTTGCTGGCTTAAAGATTCAATTTTTTATATATACAGAAAATATTTCACAGAAAAACTATTGGACCACAACAGTTTTTAGCATTAAAAAAATCAGTAGTATAAATCTCAAGTGAATCAAGATAACTTTTAAAACCGATATTTTTCAATATAGGAAATTCTGTTGAGTTATTCTTGGAGGTATAGAAATTCTCAGTCACACGGCAAACGTGCAGTTCCTGACATTCAATTTTTTACAACCCAAATATGTATGTGGGTCAGCCTTCGTCGTTGTGCACCGGAAAATGGTAGCTACCACCCAAATTAAAAGTAAACCCGTTATACTTTGAAGAACAATCGTAAGTACCTACCTACAATTATTAAAGACCAAAAGTAAAAGACATTGTCAACTCTCACTATTTCAATAACCTGTTGTCAATACTAAAATTTTAAAATAGTACTTGATAAAATACATTTGACCTAGTGAGAGCTAACATACAATAATAATTTCACTTGTTTTATTGTTTGCGCTAACAGACCTTTATATTAATTTTTTTTTATTGCTTCCATATACAATTCAAAGTTTTGTCGAGTAAAATAACAAAATTAGTTTTTTTGTATCCCTGGCATCAGATATTATTAAATGAAAGTTAAGTTCTGGAAACATAGTTAAATAATAAAAAAAGCAGTTGTGTGGCATTAATTAATAAAATTAATGTCTATTGTTTATTGTTATACTAGCAAAAGTTGCTAATTGGAAAGTTAATTAAATAAAGTTGGTACCCATATGTATACAATACGCACTAAAATGTCAGGTGCTAAAATAGTCATCAAATCATAGGAGACATTTTTAAAAGTTTATGTCGTCAAAATAATCAAAGCATCATCGCTGTTGTGCATCATACTAGTAATTTTTAATTATTATTTAAAAATTACTGGTTGGTTTAGATAGCATAATGGTGTCTCCAACAACAGTTGCTATCTAAGTTGATTGAATGAAAATTTTATGACAACCAAAGCTTCAAAACCCATATGATAGAAATTTGTTGAAACTTATTGAACATTTCTGAAAACTCCTATGCAATATTGGTTATCTTACCAACCACTCAATTTCCATCATACGACCAAAAACCATCAAATGTTTACCTGTGTTGCAAGAGTGAAAGCACTATTAACAAAATAAAATCCTGGCTCAGCAATAACCTTCAGCTCTTTATTGTTTTCCATGGGAAAGTAGTTGTCCAGTGCTATGTTGATATGTTGGCAAATATGTTCTAGAAACGTTGAGTCCTTAGTAAGGGAAGATACACTGGGAAAAACTCCTCCAATGTCTAAGAGAAACGGTGAATAACCGATATCGTGCATTAAGGAAAATATTTCAGAGCAATATTGAATTGTCTGAGCCCAGGCAGATTCTTCAAGGCATCCAGTACTCACGTGAAAACTAAAACAAACATTTAAAATGTCAGATGTTTCAACGGGCTTATGAGCCTATGCAGCTGGCAATGTGGCTGTTAACCCCCCAGGCTCAGCCTTGCCTTAAGTGGCTTGTTGAAAATCGGCCATTCGTAAACGCTTCTTATTAAAATGTGGAATTGTTTCCGGAGTTTATATTTGTGATCTATAATATTTTAAAATATCCGTTATCCAAAACCACAAAAACATTCAGATAGTGAGAGCTAACCCCCAAAATAATTTTATTTATTTTATGATTTAAGCTAACACAGTTTTCTTACATTTTTCTTTAGTTGATAAAAGCAGAGCACAATGAAAATCAATTTAAAAGAGGAACTATTTGTTTGAGAAACTTGCATTTTCTGCTTTAACTGTTTTTCAACCAAGTACAAAAGAAAGTTTAGTAACCAAAATAAATGGGACAATTGGGAAAACAAACAAAATTAAAGTCAGTAAGTATTACATTGATAAAAAAATGTTAAGTAAAACCCAAAAATATGAGATATTCCTCTTGTTTTGATTTTTTCAATTGCCGATAATTTTTAAAATATAATATACATAATAGAACAAATACCTACCTAACTCCAACTAAATTCATTTTCAGATTTTTAGCTTTTTCAATCAACATTTTTGTTTTTTCTCTGTTGACGCCAAATTTGTCTCCCAAATTGGGATATGTCGTATTAAACTGATAAGGAGGCTTTACTCTCAGCACAATCTCAGCATTGGGCCATTTGTCAGCAAGTTTCAGCAGTTCAGATTCGCTATCAAATACCGTCCATCGTACTCCATGTGTACTAGCAAATTCAATATCCTTTTACAAAATATGAACAATTTTTAAACCTACATATAGAAGATAAAAATAGGTGATGAAACTTCGAAAGAGTTTTATTCGAAATTTAGGAATAAATAATTAGATGTGGCAAGTAAATCAATTTTCTTTATTGAAATTTATAGTTTTTACAATTACAAACTACATTCTAATTATATTGCCTTTAACAAACCTTTTGAAACTTAAATGGCTGCGTTAATACAACTTTTTTCTTCATTTCATCCAGCACGGTTTTTGACTCATCGCATCTCTTATCTAGCAAATCATAAATTGCTGAAAGTTCCTTCTGACTTGCACAGTCAAAGCCAATCCCATTTTCAGCCATCAGGTCCAATATGGACTCATCCGGATTACATTTAACAGCATAGAACGGTTCAACACGTGGCAAGAGAGTCTTCCAGCGTACAATATGTTGCAGAATAATGTTCAAATTACAAACATAAAATGGCTTATCAAACTTCTAAAAAGGCACATGTATTTTGTTTTATGAAATTGGTACATAAAGAAAATAGGTTTTTTAATTCTTACCGGAAAATGTTTTTTGCAAGTTTCTAGCATCAACTTGTGTTCGTCATCAGCATTATCTAATAAAATACATTATTAGTAAATGTTAGTAATACGATCAATCTAAACAGAGATACAAAGAATGTGGCTGGTTGTTTTCAAAATTATATACGAAGATTAATAGTGATCATGATAAGTTAAATACAAATAGGAAGACAATTAAAATATGTATGTAAATAAGATTTGTATATTTGGACTACTTGGAAATCGAAACATGTAAAAACCTACCAGTAGGTATTAGCCATATGAAGACACAATGATCATATGCTTAGAAAAAGAATAAAGCTGTTTTTAGGTTAAGAAGAATTGGTAAATGGGATATTCAAGTGTTATGTACTAAACAAAATTAGCAACTAAGTTAAAACTGGAATTGTAGTAGGTATAGAGTGGCAGACCACTATGCTGAAGTGAACGAATTACCAATATTGTGGTATTCGGTAGTAAACCTGAATATTTGGACAACAGTGGAATGGTGAAAAATACATATTTTAGACATAGGAATCTACCTAACCTGATGGGCCCATGTAGCAGGTAGATACGGCAGACGTCCTTATTAAAACATCTAAGTCAAATTTAGGGAAATGCCTTATGTTGATGTGACATGTAATTTGAAAATTTGGCGTAGTGCTACATTCAATGGAAATAAGCATGTTATTTTTTAATGTTTTCTAATTTTAAAGACAATTGGATACAAGAAAAACTCAATTTTTGTGAGGCATATGAACTAAAGTTGTCTTTTAATATGAAATATACGAATATTTTATATTATTCGGGCTGTGATTTTGCCTAGCTGATGAGGCCCAACAAGGCCGAAACAACTGTCTGGGGCTATCATTTGCGAGTAATATGAATAAGTAGTATATTTTTATCAAAGTATACCTGTTTTTTAGTATTACTTTTAAGCACGAACTAAAGTTGTTTTTTAGGGCTTAGATACCTCGCGCTGAGACAACGGTGATTTTCATTGTACTAATGTTCATAAGTAACTATTATTATAGCTTTCTCTGGGGCTCCCAGACTTTAACTACTTGTTATAATCCGTTGTTCCTATTTGTATGAAATATGTTTTAAAAGTATCGTTTATTTTGAGTACCCTGAGTTTTGAAAACCAAACTATTGAGAATTTTTTTTAATTGTCCATTACTTCGGACACCTGTTCAGAGCTGAAGGACATCAACGACAGTTATTAGAAGGAAGTGTAGAAGGAAACCGAAAGAGAAGGCGACCACCTAGACGATGAATACACGATATCAAAGAAAGTACAGGTCTAACTTATCTTCAAGCAGTGA
>JAUYWI010113382.1:0-10768 GCA_034780595.1 Parotoplana pacifica
TTAATTAAATTAATCTATTGGTTAGTTAGTTAACCAATTGGGTGAATTCTATTCATTAGGTGTGTTCAATAATTAAATTCTATGCCTATTAAGCTATCAAACATAATGAATTGACACACTTATGTTAAAAATTTCAATTGTAGGGTGGTGATTCTTTTTGCTTTTGAGTGTATATATAAGTACTTAATTATTGAGTATATATAAAATAATCTTATTTATTTTCCTTTTTTATTAATGACTAAGAGTTTGTATATTTCGATTCTAGTATGTCAGTGCTATTAACAATATAATAAATTTGTTGCCTATTGACAAATAAAACCAAATATTTATTTATGTTTAAATTGTCTTAATATACTTCTAACTGCTAACCTAATATACTCTTTTAACCCTAACCTACATACTTACACATTTCTAACACTAACTTAGTGTATATGTTGTATACTTTTTCTAAGTTGCATGAATTGCAAATGGTACCTGTACAATTTTCAAATGGTTGTTATGCAATTTGTAATTAGATCTATAGATACTTTATATTTTATAATTAAGATTAGAATATAGAAATGATATTTGCAAACTGCCACATGTTATACTATTTACAAATTTCATAATTTATGAATGGATTTATAGATAGTTTATTGATAATTTGTAGATACTTAATCTGTTTTATAATTTAGGTTAGAATAAATAAAATAATCATATTTGCATACTGTGCAAGTTGCACAATTTAGAAATAGTACATGGCATATTTGAAAATTGCACAAGTTACACAATTTGTAAATAGCTCAAAGACAATTTTCCAATTATGCATGGACCATTTACAAAATATGCAGGACATAATATGCTTTTGTAAGTCTCTAACCTGAAGACTATGATTTCAAATTATCTGGCCCTACCCTAAACTAAGACCAAAGGATTTTACCATATTCAAATTTATTTAAATCTACTCAAACTTGTAATAATATCAAAAAATTTATTGACAAAAATGTTGTTGTCAATAGGTTTTATATGTACTATCATACTTCTATAGAAGTTCCAATACTACACTAGAAAAAAATCCATATCCAAGACAGAATGTCCCAATTTTATTTTTGTTTAGTAGAAAATGGCAACTGTATTTAATTGGTAAGGATATAAATTTACTGTCTATTTTATAATAGAAGTGGCTTTTGTAGTCTATTTTATTAATAAATATGGTCAATTATCTACATTTATTACAAAACATACTATAAAAAGCTATTTCCTTTAGCAAGTAAACAATAAATCTATTAATTGACCACATTTATTACAAAATGGACTAAAATACCACTTTCTATTATAAAATAGACAACGTCTATAACTATGTCAAATAAAAGTCAACTGCCACTTTCTACAAAAAAAAACAATAAATCTTTATACAAACTGTCTTGAATACTTATAGTCTTGAATATGACTAAATGTAGATATTTTATAGTAAGAAAAAAATTAATTTTATTTATCCATTATGTATATTTATGTCTATTTAAAACAACACATCTGCCATGTGGCTAAGTATGGTGTTAGCCACATGGCAGATGGTATTTTTTAAATCCTTAGGGTCAGTTTTTTCTTGAGTATGAGTTATTTTACTACAATAAATTATCATTACAATAACTTATTCCAGAAACAATTAACCATGAGGATTAAAATTTTTTTTAACAATATTTAGCAAAACAGGTTCACTGTGTAGCTAAGTACTGTGTTAAATCTAATACATTTCTATTTATATACCTATACATTTCAATTTATGTTAAAGATAATATGAATACTTTACAGAAGCACTTATTATTAAAAAAATGTATGTGACTACCAAAGGTTTTAATTTAGTCTACAAAAAGTTTAACTTTCAATAATAATTGTTTACATATGAAGTATTTTAATAAATAGTATAGTCAATACTAAAAAAAGTATAAAATTTTATAAACCATAGAAACATCTAAGATATTGGTAAAAGTATTAAGTCTAACAAACATATGTACAAAAGCCTTTCTAGCTAGAATTCTACCTAAGACACCTAAATAATCAAACTTTTTTCTAAAAATCATAATACAGATTGAAAGCACTTCTAGAATTTTACCTAAATCTAGGATAATGCTTAGCAAAGGTTAATAGAATAATTATATAGATTATTTATCAAGTACTTGACATGCAATAATAGATTATGAACTATTTGCTTTAAAAAATGAGGTGACCAAGAATTTTATGGGATATACTCAATCCATTAGACTTTTGTAGTGAGATTAAAGTTAAAAAATCTTTAGGTTCCATCCAATATTTTTTTTGCTATTTATGAACTTAATAACCAACACATTCAACAAACAGGAACAAAAGTTTGTAGCCAGTTCAACAGGTTTGTTTAACTTCACATTTTCTATTAATGAGATCATGGTTTAATATAGATATATAGTATAGTTATTAGGAATATAATTCAATTAATAAGTCAATTGAAAAATACTTACTGAAATATATTTTCCACATCATCTCACTGGGTATCAATAAATCATTAAAATAGGACTTGGCAATATTATTGGATAGATAGATTACACTCATGTACCTATACTTCAACCTTTAAATTTTAGTCAAGAATACATAATCAGAAAAAACATTACTTTTCTTTCATTTGGGATTGCCATACCCTATGGAATACTATGGAAATTAGATTTTAAAATTCTATATATGCAAAACCTATGGATTCCGAAACATTCTTTGAAGACCTATAGATTTTTTAAGTAATTTATGTAATATTATTCATGCTTTACATGAACTATATTTTGTTATATTTACTGCATTACCCAATTTGCCAATATGACAAATACTGTTGCTGAGACAGAAGCATCTCTGTCATGCTAAGTTGTTTGTGGAAAATTTATTTATTTTACTCTTGGATTTTCTATGTATAACAAACTCAGAACAAAAAGGCTTGCTTTTATAAAAAGTATTAAAATATTTTGCATATCCACCACATCTTCATGTTGAAGTAATAACAATTAATAACAACAAACTAAGCACACTACAACAATTATATTATGATGTAATACAATAAATAAAAGAATACCTACAGAAATACAATAGTAAAGCTAAACACTAAATGGTCAAAGGCAACTCAATACACAAACAACAGTGCTGAGAAGGAATATCACCATATTATAGGAAGCCCTTCATAGGGAGGCAGTACAATATACACCCATTTCCAGATAATCCTTATTTGTTTCCTATTGAAAATGAAGACCATGATGATCAAATTACAGATCTGGTTGCTATAAGATGTATATTAGTTTGTATATGTCTAGATGTGCCATTTGATCATTTAAACCTCATGGAATTTGACTTGGCCAACAATGATTGTTACTAATCGTTTATGATAGATATTAATGCCATATTTTAGAATTATATCTTGGATGTTAATATTTAAAAAAATATATAAATATCTATTTTTGTTGCTGAGATATTTAATATATTGATTTTTTAATGGTGTGTGTACTCTTTCAGTTTTGGTACTTAGTCCAACTATAAGGTTATTTTAATGATATTTGGTTAACTACCTATAAACTAAATATGGGGTAAAAATAAAAATAAAATATGTATGTTTACTAGGAATACCAAAAAATACAATAAGAAATGCAATACTTTACATTTCAGCCATGTGTATATTCTAGATATTAAGGTGTTGTGCTATTAAATAGAAATACATCAGGATAGATTACTCAGCTATTAGCACTCACATTCTAGGAATAAATGGTCAAAGTAGGAAACAAGGTTTTGTATGAACAAATTTGGTTTCTTGAAATGTTAAAATTAAACTATAATCAGGTTAACCAATACAGACATAAAATGTTCAGGTAACAATAGTAGTTGTTTCTTGTAGTTTTGTATTTTCTGTCAACATTTTTCACTTTAAATATAGAATATATTCATTTTAGTCTGTACAACTATACTGCATGAAAAGATCACTGTTTATAGATCACCTGCATATAGTTTAGTTTTACTATTTACATATTTTTTCACACTTTGATCATTTAAAAAATAGATAAAATCACTCACAAAGTATAATAATAAGAAATTTCAGATCAGAAAAGTTTGCTTTCATAAAATGTATATTAAAATTATACAACAAATCGTTTTTGTAGCACCATCACATCTTCAGGTTGAAGTAGTAATACTTAATCAATAACAACAAACCAAGCACCCTACAGCAAATTACATTATGATTTAATGCAATAAATAAAAGAATACCTGTATCTAAACATATAAATACAATACTAACAGCTAAAGACTAAGAGATCAAAGGCAACAGAATTTAGAGAATGTTTGTTAAGCATCTTCCCATCCCTTCTTTAGCCACTATGTTGTTGATTCTTGTTTCCTTACTATGGACACTCCAATAGTTGTAGATGTTGATTATACTTTTAACCAACAGTATCCAGCCTTGATTTTGAACTTGAGTTGCCTGATCAAGACAAGAATCTCAACTTCTAGAAATTGGAATCTGCTGATTGTCATTCAGTGTTTACATTCTACTCTGACACCTTTGATCATGTAACTTTTGCCATTTCAACAGCCAACAAGCTCAACACCATGTGAGGTCTCTTATACTGAAGAAAAGTATATTTGTCAATAAGATGCAGCAGTTTTTCTGCAAGACTTTTTTCAATGCCTGGAAGTTAATAGCTACCTTCCTTGTACTTGTTCTCATGCTAAGAAGCCTCCACAACAAAGACTTGAGGATAAGAAGTTCTCAGGTGCAGTGGACACTAGTCTGACCCAACTTTACCAGTATGCTGGCATTTCCATGTGGATTGTCCACAAGGTCCATACATTTCAGCATGTTCTCTATGGTAAGCCTCCACTGGTATCCCATGTGTGCTTGATTAATGAATGTCCTCTTAGAGGAAGGTAATTATGTTTTTATAAAATGTTCATCTATCTACTTATTTGCAATAGATGTGGATAATTTTACATTGGCAGCTCCACTCACTTCTTACACCAATGGATATGAGAACACAATACAAGGTCTGATTCTAACATGTTTCTGAATACCCAGATACCTACCTCACATTTGACTTAACAAGGCTGTCATGATTCCCAAGTACAGGCTAGACATCAATGCCAAAGAAGAAATCTATGTATGACATAAGTCTTTAGTTCAGTGTTTTAGTTTTTTTAATCTATATTTGACTGTATTTATTACTCATTTAATTTAATTTAATCATATTTTCTTTTGTCTTCTCTGTTTTATTGTATGTTTCCTTCTCAGCCCTGTTGTTTGTGTATTAAGTTGCCTTTGACTGTTTAATTTTAGCCTTTAGCTGTTAGTTTTGCATTTCTGTGTATATATGTAGGTATTCTTTTATTTATTGTATCACATTATATTGTAATTTGCTGTTGATTGTTACTACTTCAGCCAGAAGATGTGGTGAATTCATGAAAATAATTGTTGTATATTTTATTATACTTTTTTACAAATTCAAGTTTTTCTGTTCTAATTTTAAGACTTATTTCCAGATGCTGCCTCATTATTTTTTGAAAAGGGAATATTGTCCCCTCCTATTAAATTTCATTTTTAACTGTTTTCTTTCACACTTGAGTGTATATTACTTCACTTCTTTTTCAGTTTTTCCTTGTTAAATCAGTTAATAACTTATCACTTACTATTGTCCAGTCGTTATCCTTCTTTTCTATTAACTCTTCTTAGCTAATACTGAGGTTGTCAACATCTCTGGCTGCTTGACTCAGGATTGTCAGAAAACCAACTCAAAAGATTTACATGAAATTTGGCATATTTAAACAATGTTCTCTTGTACAGTTTTTTGGTGTAAACATTTTTAGGGTCATACCCTCCTAGGATAACCTGGTGACCCTCTAAAAATTAGGATGGTCCAAAATCTACTTTTATAAAAAAAACAATTCTGAAGCCAAAGTAATATTTGGTAGATATACTGTAAACACTCCATTGTTTATGGTGTATTCTAGGTTTTTGAAAATATTGATTTTTATGACCAGGGTGTAACTTGAGAGCAAAAAAATCAATAATTTTAAATTTTAATTACAAGCACTAAAATAACCAATTAATTTTCTTTAAATTGTAATAAAATGTTTCCTTCTAGATGTCTTATAATAGAAAATTTTATTAAAAAATAGCTATAGTCCAAGAAAAGTTAAATGTAAATTGTTGTCATTAGTTGCCCAAAATTTAAAATCCTACATATTAAATTTCATTTCCTTATAATATATGAATAGTTTGTTGGCAAATCTACAGACCTGTGATGTTTCCACTTTTAGGTGTATTTATGATTTTTCAGAACAATTTGTTTGGGTCTCTCCCTACATATTGTATGTACATATTGCCTGTATGGCTTGTTTTGGCTATCAAATTTTATTTTTCTGCTTTTTTATGTAACTCAATCACAGGACTGAATCTATTCTTTATTTGACATGCAATTAGTATACCAAGTAAAAAGGTCTTACCATTTTCTAAAGTCAGAAATTAAGATCCACCGATTTTGGGTCTGGACTGGCCAATGCATTAAAATTTTGGATTTTTCTCTAATTTAATTTTAGGGCATGAAATTATATCACAACCACTAGAACTCACCTGAAAACTATTAATATGTCATTTTTTATAAAATATAGCCATTTAAATATAAAGAATTTTTTTTTTAAATAAGTTTTTATGGACCTGCCCTTGTATAGTGGACCTCTGACCATCAACCATAAAAGCGAGGCATCTAGTTTCTAATATAGGGTGTCCTGGGGAAAAAATTTTTTTTACAGAAAACATACTAAAAGAAAAACAGTTAATATGAGAAAAGTATAGAAGTAATAAATATATTTTTGCACAGCATTCATATGGATAATAAGATTGTTATCTAACACTTTCAATGGCATTGGCTAAAAAACCTTTGTGTTTACTGACTGTTTTTCTTCTGGGATATCTTATACAAGACACATCTTTTCAGGATATACACATTCTTTATAATACCTTCCTAATTCTAAATCTCTAATTTGAGAAAGATAAGATGTTTGGTTTGAATTTTAGAGCCATAAAGTTATTTTGGCCAAAACTATCGCTTTTTTCCCAAGAAAGTTAAAAAAAATTAAATGTATTACTAGGCCCTACAGACCAAATTTGAAGTAAGTTGGACTTAACTTTAATTTTTGGACCTGACAACATTATCAGCCTCTAGCTCAGCCACCTTATTGATTTTCAAAAAATGTTTTCTGATGTGCCTGTGTACCAGATTTTACCCTAATCAAACCATGGGAAGTATGATATAATTAGAGGGTGGTTTATAACTACTGCCCATTAGCTAATGTATAATTAAAGATATTCACTACCACAGGTTAAATACTTTGTTTCTTTTTTTATTAAATAATGTAGCTTCTATTTTGTCATCCATAACTTATTGTACTAAATTTAAAATTCTGTTGCCATTAAAACTAAAAAATCTACTTGAAATAAGTAATGATAAATAAAATCATGGTTTAGAATTTAGTGATAGTTTGTAAATTTCTGTTTATGTTATATGTATTACATAAAAATTAAATAAATAGAATCTATGAGACCATCAAAGAGTCTAATAAATACATAACTAATATAAGTATCCATAAATTTTAAAATTTTCATTGATTTATGATAGACCCATGCTGTTACTTTTCACCTTAGAATTAAAATATGTAGATTTATATTATTTTATGGACACCCTGTTTAGGGTATGGGTATTGTTTATAATATTCTTTCATTATGAAACACCATAATAGTGTCACTTTAAAATAAATGATATTAAATATGGTTAATTATTGTATAGTTACTGATTTTTTATCCCACAATTAGTGCAGTCAGTACTTTGGAGCCAGACTGAAGTACTCCATCTTAGTTTCAGATGATTATATTTTTAAAATAAACTGCACTCTAAATTTTAACTTGGATGGATATGCACCTGGTTTCATAATACAGTTCTAGACAAAAGTAACCATACCACCCTATGAAGATTGCTACATTAAGACTACTTCTTTGAATGAATCAGCATTTTAAATCTAGAATATATTTGTTTTGAAGAACAGTCTAAAAGGGAATAGCTCTGACAGACTTGTTTCACTTTCTTTTAAATTTTATGTAGAAGACTCTCAGTTCTGTTCACTATATAAATTAATTCACAACAGAATTTTTCTTATGTTAAGTTCATTGAATATTAAATTGAGTAGCATAAAGAAATGAGCAATTCAAAAATTGTTCTTGATAATAATAAGGTTCTGCCTTAAAATTTTGACTTATAATAATCTCCAAAAACGACTCATTTAACATACATTTAGATAGAGTGATATAGTTAGTTTTGTCTATTCCTGTGCATTACATAAGGTTGACATAAAATTAGGCAGATTCTTGTTTTTTTTATTTAACACGATTTATTTCCATTTTAGAAAAGTGACAAGAATGTCTCAAATGAAATTATTGGTATTTTTTATGGACAGAGGACATTACAAAGAAATAGAAATAAATATAGAGAAGTGCAGGTAAATTTAATTAAGACTAGCATTTTTTATATTATAGTATGAACCATTTTTAACTGTTTTTGTTGTTCATGTGCTAAATTACTTAGTGATACTTTTAAAGCATATAAGGTAGTGTTATTTAAGAAATTGAGATCCTATAGAGAGTTCAATTTATCTAAGGAAATCCACTGAAATAATATTTATTTTTATTATCTTGTCTAGGAATGGAGTATATTCATGGAAATTAATTTCTAAACATCTGGAATCTATATTTAAAAATTTCTGTAGTGTTTCTTACTCTACTATTTCTATAATTTATTGTTCAATCATTCTACATTTGTTAATAATACTGGACTATCAAAAATCTGTAATTAATGTTTTAATGATAAATATTTTTAGAACTTGAAATTTATAATACATCCACTGCATAGTACAGCCCTGGCCACTTCCAATAACCATAATCTAAAAATTTATTTAATGAACAATTCTCACAAATATTTTTGCTCTTATTATGTAATTCAGGGCCATCACTCATTGATTGATATCTATTTCATGCTACAAGCATGTCTTTCAAAAAAGGTACTATGAAATCAGTAAAAATTGTTTTGTGTGGATTGTGTTCTTTAAATATCACATATTTTATTAGACATGTGCATTGGAAATAGCCAAGGCTGCATAATATTTCGACAAAATTATTTTTTACTGCTGGTGTCTTTTGTGCTTTTATACAATTATATTTATGGATGTAATGTTTGTCTAAATAAAATACTTTGCAGTAGTATATTTGGCACATTTTGTGTGACCCTCTATATATCTTAATAAAGAAGTAGGGATGGAATATCTAACAGATGTCTTTTTCTACTATCACCTAAAGATGATCATTTTGTAAATGTCCAAAATTCAATGTAGAAGTGTTTAGGTAGTGGTCTTAAATATATTTTTATGCCATTATATAATCTATTTATTTATAGCATTGAAGATTTGAAAAACATCATTTCTACCAAGTACAACATTGTGGTGAATCTTATAATACTGTCGGATTCTCGTGGCACATTTTTACAGAATATAATTTCCCTTAAGGAGGTGTATCAAAATAGGGTAAGTGATAAGGATAATATAAACTTTGATCTATTCATGAATACTTAGCATTTAAATTGGTTATACATTAATTTTCTTTCAGTATATAGCCATGCAATTTTTAATATACAGCATGCTGCATATTAAAATTAACAGTATATATTTTAATGAAAATCAAAGTAAAATGATAATTGAATGTACATTTTCATGTCATTATAACAAATACATGATAACAATAATTTTCAATCTAAATACAATAATATTAGTTAGTTTTAAGCATTGAAGCCATCTATGATAGAATACCAGGAGATTAATGTTGTTTCGTAGTATTTGAGATACTGTTCATAATAATGTGCAGCATGTTGTGATAAGATGTTACTGAAATCAATAGTTTTAGCTGTCATATCTTGTTAGAATAAAACTATGACATTTTTATTACTTTTAGCCACTTTTGTTATTTAACAAAGCAACTTTACAAGAATCATTTCAACCAACCCTAGAAAAGAGTGTAATTCCAGGCAAGTGCATACATTAAATCATAATTAAACGTGTTATGAATTCTACGTTTTCAAAACTAGATGTTGCTCTAAAATTTTATTTAAAAAAATGTAAAAGATGAGGGAAACGTTTGAAGTACTTAACTTGAATACCTAAAATCTTGAATAGTTGCAAGATGTTGCACTACAAATATATGAAACTACTAACAATTTGTTTTTATGAATAATTGTTTATGCTAAAATGGAGGTCTCTATGAGCTAAGATATTTTGTCATTTTCCTATAATGTACTGCTTTGCAAAAAAAATCATGTTATATTTTTTAAATTGGTATGTCTAAGTGACTCCATAAATTTAGAATTATGTATTTCATTAGTATAATGATGTGTGTATACAGATATCAACACTACAAATTTTATTGTGAATTCATTTTGTTTCGATGGGTACAGACATTTATGCAAAGCAGTGTCATATGTAAATATCTATGGTATAGTCAATTAATTGAAGTAATACATTTTGATAATGTTAAAATTCCAGTGATGTGTTTATTGAAATTTAACTTTTATTTTTATGCATAACATCTATTGTAATTAGGTCGCGCGTATCTGGTTATTGATAAAGAAAAGTAGAGAATATGTATTCAGATACAAATTTATTAAAGTTAAATAGACAAATATTTCGGCTATGTGCC
>JAUYWI010113393.1:0-10768 GCA_034780595.1 Parotoplana pacifica
TTGTGAAATATGTATTGGTTGTTTCAAGATTGCCCTGCACTACGAGCCATGTACACAAGCAAAACTGAATCAAATTTATTTCCACTCAAATTTTGTGCAGTACGATGGTTGGAAAATTCATATGTTTGTTAACGTGCCATTCAAATGGTCCCTCACATCTCAACTGTAATTATTCATTATTTATTTATGTACATCGCCTTTTGTTAGTTATATACCAACTGTATAAATATACATAATATTTTGAGAAAAGTTTAAATATAGCCTTTTTTCATTTTTAAACTATACTTTTTACTCATTAATGCATTATTTCTCTAACTGGGAATTTAACTAATAGTTCTGGAAAAAACGGGAAAAACCGGAATTTCATCACAAAAAAACGGGAATTTCATCACAAAAATTCCGCGGACACCCTGTGTGTATTGTTAGAAATTCTTTTCGCCTGCTTCTATTCTTTCAGTGAACTACGACTGCCATTTGTAGTTTCTTCTTAGACTAAAGGGAGAAGACTGTTTGTCCCCAACATCAAACAACTTAAATGTTTGTTAATTTTGCATTTTAGTCCAGGCAAATGAACGTGGCCGCCAATGGGACGGGACACATCTGTCTTCGATTTCTTCCTTGCCCACTGCCCGGATCACAGGAGATTAAAGTGTACCTCAATGATGAAGAAGGCAAGATAGAGGAGACCTTTGGCATCACTGTCAAATACGTGTTTTAAGACCGAAATGGCAGTTGACTGGGGATAACATACTTTTCTGGTAGCATAGTGCAACAAAAATCGATTTATTTTTTATAACTTCTTGGCACCTATAGGTCACCTAAAGGATACTTATCTAGTTTGATTTTATTCATTCAATGACTTTCGAAAGTTGTCTTCTTGATATCAAGATGATATTATCTTTTAGCAATGAATATTGATCACTGATTTATTTACAAAAACCTACAATGTGTAGTTTAGTGTAATTTGGAATTGACTATTTTGAACTTACAAAAAATGTTAAATATTTAATAGTTGGGTAGATACAAGTGTATTTTACATATGTTATTGCATACAATATATGATTTCTGATCATTTATCACCATAATTCTGCGAGTATTTATTTATTTTTCCTAACTATACAAGAAGCATATTATTGTTATTTTGGTAACGATTATTTTTCGATCAGCCACGTCAAGTATTATTTATTTTGTTTATCTTCTATATAATGTATTGATCTGTGATATACTTTGTGATTGTTGTAATGACCAGGTTCTTTGAACAACAGTTCTAAACTAAATTGAAATAAATGAAGAGTTAAAATGTCTCACATTTTTGTTGATTTACTAAAGAAAAGAACGACAATTAGACTATTTTAACTCTTAATATGTCTAAAGAAAGCGCTTGATTTTAGATAATTTAATGAACACATACATTTCTAGGTGGGTCTCATTAGAACACGTTCTCCTATTAATAACTCAGAGAGTGCACCAAACCAAATTTACTAACTTCCTATTTCCTAGGAGATGTAATAAGTGATGATAGCAATGATCTAGTTCATAACGATGTGCATCAAATTCACATGACTCAGTGTAGTTTTCTGTGGGCTCCAAATTTCGCTAAAATATAGAAAATGATTTTATATTATTTATCCAACTCATCTGTGTGAAAATGTCTTTTAATGTACTGGATTTTCAGCATTCAATACATTAGTAACAGGGGGTTTGACAAAAAAACAGTATATCGATATTATTGTCCATTACACAGAATCATAGCTTACAGTTGGGTGAAACAGTTTTAAACTTTTCTAACGTGAAATTATGATTATTTTGTTTAATAAATTGATGTTTTAAATCTTTCTAGAGTTTTACCAGGTGCCTGTCCTGTATGTAGATTATAATAAATGAAACATATACTGTAAATGAAAATGTATGAGATAATGTGTTCCCAAATGTATCTCATTTTAGAAATACATATGTTATCTGAGACAAAATTAACGCCATTTTCTGTCCAAATTGTGATAAAGTAGGGTTCACAAAAAATACTCTCACTGAATTTAAATACGATTTTTCATCCTACTAACAATATCTTAACTAATTACCTAAATTTTTTCTAATAAATATTAGTTACTTATTTAAAATGATGCTAGGTATATGGTATCGCATTTCAATTTCAATAATTTCGTCGGGGTATTTTGTCTGATCTCCATTTAATCACAATTTGGTCAGAAAACGGTGTTAATTTTGTCTCAGATTGAATATTTCTAAAATGAGATAATATTTGGGAGCACAATATCTTATATTTTAGCGTATTTTATTTACAGTGTAGTTAAAATTGTAGGTAAATTCTATAGATTTTAATGAGTGTGCCATTTATACGAGTGTCATACAAAGAGTCATTTTTGATTTCTTAGCATTTATAACATTGTTTTCTATTTTTTTTAATGAAATTTCTGCTTGTAGGCAAATAATAATTGAAATTAGTGCTTACCATAGGTATAGGTACTGAGTGGTGCCATCATCGCTAGATGTGTTTGAGAGCAGACGTCATTTGTGAATCAGACATTTTTACCATAAAATTATTGTTTCCGATTATTATTTTTGATACCTTTAGGTACATATACTTTATACTAAAGTATACCTAGGATTCCCTGGCCTACCATATATTACTTCTATTTATATTACATATTATTTTGTAATTTTAATTGTTTTTTTAAATTAATATGAAACCATCGTATTTCTTTCCAAAATATAATTTTTATACGTATACCTATAAATGTTATTGAAAACCCATGCATGGTTCAATCTACAGAATAAATGCGATTTCATATAAATTCAGTGCCTATCAGTTTATAAACAAAAGGTCGAATACATTTTTATACTAACCTAAATGTATGCAACTCCACATATTAGTGATACCTAATCGTCAGTTTAATTAGAAAACCATTTAGATCTGAAAATGTTAAAAGCTAGATAAGAATCTATACGTTGTCAAATGATTGAATGATTGAGCACTGATGTATAAGCAAAAGCTAACTAAAATAGCTATTCTTCTCCTATCATTGACAAACATTTGACCTACATATGTATGTGGAGTTGTACCTCAATACTGATACCTATTAAAATCATAACTATTAGCTTTCATAAACAAAATATATTATGTACCTACTTTTTTTATAAATTATTAAAACGTAATTTTAAATTATTATAAATTGATTAATAGAATTATGATCTATTTTTATTGTTTGCCCCAAAAAGAGCAATAAAGGTAATCCCACCTGTTTAGTAGTGACATATGCATATGAATATGTATTTGAGAGATAATTTCTTCAAGTCAGACTTACCCAAACATAAAACAACCTTGGACTAGAACAGTAATAAACACTAATAGAAACATTACCCAACTTTGGGGAATCAAATAGCCTTAAAAATGATACCCATGCATCTACATTAAAATCTTTTAAACCAATTGAGCAAAGTTCCATTGAATTAGTCCGTTTTAAGAAAAGCGTAGGTATTATTTAAAAATACATATGAAACAACGTTTATTTAAAAAATTACAGAATGGAAGTGGTTTTAAATGCAATACTTTTGAATATTAGATTGTGATTTGAATCTTATCTACTTTATACTTATCATAAATAATGAAATGAGATTGCTTCAACACAAATTGAATTGAATCTAATCAAAACAAAACAAAATCTGGAAGGTTTGAGAAATAAATATATTTATTCCAACATCGTTTCTACATCTAACTGTACAGTTTGAGCAAATATATGAATGAATACCTAAAATCTTTTATTATCATAGTTCTATGGTTGTTAGATCATAGTTCTATGGTTGTTAGATCATAGTTCTATGGTTGTTAGATCATAGTAATACATTCGGGCATCAACCAAAGCATTGGGAGAGTCTTTCAAATTGCCAGCTTTGGGAACCACTCCAATCATTTTAAAGCCCATTTTTTCGTAAGATTTCCAAGAAGAAATATTAGTTTCAAAAACTAAATTAAAGAGCGATCCAGTGTAGCCCAGGTGACGAGCTATACGAAGATACTGTCGGGTCATGAAATTGCCAATACCAACACCACGAAATGGTTTCTTTACCAAAAATCCAGCATTGCAGATGTGCGAGCATCTAAAATATAGAGAACATTATCGTACACGATGTGTGACAGAAATGGCTCTATCTTGAGCTTGTAAATTAGTTTCCCATAGTTACACCTTTTTAAAATATGATTATTTTTGGGAATGGAAAATTTTGTGTTACTTTCACCCAATTATAATACAGATTAAAATAATTTAATTTTTAACTCTGTTAATTGTAATTATAATTTCAAGTAAAATTTATCGGAGAAGAGTCTTTTGTTTTTAGATATGGTTTTTGTGAGTTGACGTTGATTGTTTCCAATAAGATTATTATCATTTTATAAATAGTACTTGGGTACTTAATCTATTAGGTACTAAGAAGACACGAGAAGGGGTAAATTCCTCTTTGTCTTACCTGCCAGGAAAATTTGGTTTGATATAGAAGGAACCAAGTAATTGTTTGGTGTCAGTATCAATGCATACAAATATATTACCACTAGCGTAGTATCCGCGAAAGTCTTCAATGGTATCCATTGTTTCCTAATTAAAATATTCAAAAATTTTGTTGTTTATGTAAATTATTTTAGCAAAATCATTCTTTTTTTTTAATGTTGAATGCTTTATAACAACTGGATCAATATTTTCTATAAAATAACAATTATTAATTACCTACATATATGCCTTTTTCAAATTACGTAAATGTGAATAAATTTCTTGATGAAAATATACTTTTTAAAAAGTTTATTGTGAATGGTTTACAAGCAACAAGAATTTTACCACCAAAAGTATGTGTAAAACAGTTTTTTTTAATTTGACCAATCATTATGGTAGATCTGATGCAAAAGTGAATGAAAAAGTTGTTTCATATACTTTCGTTATTTTTTTTTTGCACCACCTAAACACCAAACTAAACAGTGCACATTTTTAGTTAAATTATCAAGACAGAAAAAAATGGTAGGTATTTAAATAATAAAGTCTATGAAAACAACATTTTTCTAAATGCCATGTAAATTTAAAATGGGTAGGTACCTGTTTTTTTCGGAAAAAAAATCATGAAATATCAAAACTTATTGAAACAGCTTTAAAAAATTAAATGACCATTTTATGCTCATAAAAAATTTGATCTACTGTGTGTTTCATCAATTCCTACGTTGAAGAGAAATAAACATATTTTAATTTTAACATTTTTACGGAACATCTATTTCCTTCTTGCCAAATAGCAAAAAAAAGTACGATTTCCAATTCAGAAAGATTTGGTTAATACTAGCTAAGTACATTTTCCATTAGAAACTGCCAATACATTATTTATTCCTATTTTTCCTAATTCGTAGAAACTTAAGGAAATTAATTTAGAGTTAATAAAGTTTATTGTCGGCTATAGTAGATTTTTATTTTATTTAAATTTTAACTACGAATTTTTTTTATTCTGCAAGCTGGAAATAGGTAATCCCTTTGGTTCTGGAAATAATTAAATGTTTACGGCAATTTGGTGTGTTTGACTTTTGGTTTTAAAACTTTCAAATGGAAAATAAAGAGCCAAAATTTAAAAAATGATGAAATATTTCTAAAATTTTATAAACACAATTTGATAATGGTTTTGCAATTATTAAAATTGCCAATAAGCTTTATATAAAACTTTCAAACTATTTACCTAAATCTTAATTTTAATTTTAAAACTAAAAGTTAAATCAACCAATGCAAACTTAATATGACAGCGAAATAGTAGGATCCTTGTACTTACTAAAGATTTTGAAATGTCACGGCGATGTATTTAGCTGGCCGTGCATTATGTCGTATGTTTGTTTACCTGTGGATAGCTATTTCCATCGTCAACAGAGTCCTTCAGCATCACAAAAATCTCCTGCTCATGGAGCTTGGGTACATAATTGACAAGGGTTATTGATCGACCGTCCTTTGTTTCTGATGTAAGGGGCAGGAAGGTCAGACTAGACGTGTCTTTGGTGGTACTCTTGATCACATACGCCATAATAACAGAAAACTGCCAACTATTTGGTAATTAGTCAAATATAATTCGAATGAGAAAATATTAAATATATGATTGTTGCACTTGTAATCAAACGCTAAAACTTCTCTCAAAATTTAGATAAACAATGTAAATACTTTAGGTATATGTACTTTGTGCGGTATTATAAATAGTGGAGTACTTTGAATGTAGTGATTTGGATTGATTCATTTTATCATATACTTACTGATTTGGTAATACTTTTACTGATCTATGCACCACAATTACCATTGATCCGTTAAATTATGAAAAACACAATCGTCTGATGCTAGTATCATGTTGATTGGACTCTACATCAGTTGTGAACGGTAGCAGTAGTTGATACACAAACTAGCATTTGGAAGGTTTAACTCCAAAACTACAGTTTGAATTTAGATCATTTTGCAGCAAAGTGGATGTTTTAGCCTGTACTACAACATAATTATGTGAATATAAGAATATCACTTTGGTTGCATCATGGAAATATTTGAGAAATAGGAGACTTTTGGGCTAATCCTTTTTTTCTTATTATTAAGACATAATTTATTATAAAGGTAATCACCATCGATTATACCAATTGCTTTGTAGAAAATTAGTGTGGGAGGTGTCTTTTGAGCATTTTACCGAGCACCATTGTTGCTTCCATTGACAAAATGCTCACATAAATGGGTCATCCCTCCTCCAAGTACCTACTTGAACGCTAAATTTGTAGTTTAACTTTGATATCAAGACCCATTTTTGGGTCATGAATAAGAATCTGCTATTAAATGTTATGCAAGTATACCTACGGTATGGCCAGTATTTTGATTTTCTAATTACATTAGATTAAATGCTGAAAATAATGGATATGGAAAATATATAAAATAGTTATGACAATCTGCAGAATCTTATTTAAAAAAATTGTTATTGTAAACTTCTCCATTTCCAAATAAATAAACATTACCTTGTCTGTTGTTGAAGAATATGTGAACATGTAATTTGAGATATAACTTCGAAATAGCATAACATCCTTTGGAGAAGATAGCTTTGGTATAGGATATTCGCTGTGTGTAACAACAGAGACGGTTATGATTTAGATGGTCAAAAATTTAGGATGAATGGAGAAATTTAGTTTAAAGATGAAAGATTTTAACAAATGGTTATAAAAAATGTTATTAATACTGCTGTTTGGTCTGTTGACCTTTAGCATCTAACACGGCTTTGACATCGATTGATCCAAAGCTCTGTATACAGTAACCCACTGTGATTTTGTTCATTAAATGAGTTTTATTTTCTCCATGAGATCTGGAAATGATTTTGGCTGCATTTTCCGTCAACCTTTTGTTTAAGTACTAACCAACAGTTCTCAATTACAGTTAGTGACGTCAGTGCGACCACTATCACTAAGCCATTGCATCAAACAACTTTGTTCCAGAAAAATTGCCCCGGCCCAGTGGATGCCAATTTAAGGCTAAAGTTGGTTGATACAATCAATGGTTTAATGACAACGGTTACAATTTACTTAGCACATGGCCAGGTAACCAACTCCCCTGACATCAACGTAATTTGAGAAGTGTTGGAGAGCACTGACACAAAAGGCTGCTAAACTGCAACAAAAATCATTGCCAAATCTCAAGTAGAAAATAAAACCGGTTTTGGTGAATAAAACCGCAGAGCTTTGGTTTAATCAATGCCAAAGCAAATCCAAATCGTCGTAGATGCTATAGGTTCAAATACCCAAAAACATTTGAATGTTTATAATACATTTGTTAACATTTCTTATAATATTTTCCCGGTCAATGATTTGACATAATTGATATTAAATGTTTTAAATTGCGTCATCTTAGATATTTTTATAGTCCTAACAATCGGTAATAGGTAGTTTTAGCTACCTAGGTACATATTTCTAAAGTAAAAATGGCTTTCTAAATCAGAATAAATGAAATTAATTTATTGTAAAAAACAAGGTTTTGTCTGAGTTTGATATGGTTAAAGTTAACTAAACAGATACGTTGATCAATACACATATAAAGTTAAAAGAATCTGATGTTTTTTAATTATGAACTGGTAGGTATGTAGTTTCATCTGGATGTTATTCGTCAAAAAAAATAGAACGAGAAAACCATGACTTCAACTTGAATTGGGGCTTCCATGTTTGTAGATGAATACCTCCTTTTTCACTTTTATGTATGCATTTATCTACCTCTCTGTTAATTGTGTAGAATGAAATCTTTACTTGCATCAAACATACAAAATTAAAATCTTGCCAGCCTTCAACAGAAACCATAAAACAGGGGACTAAGGACCCTCAGTAGTGAGTTTAACCCAAAGACGTTATATATATATATATATATATGTATATATAGCCTCTAAAAACTATAGTAGGTATAATTGACATCTGTGGTTTAACCATATCATTCATTCATTCATTAATTTATATTACTAGAATAGTTATTAAGAAGAAATGTGTGTATGTATATAATTCTTCAATATTGTGTATTCAGTTTTATTGCAAAAAATATTCGTATTAGCAATTAGAAAACTGCAAATTAGCGCTAATTTATAAACAGTAATAAATTTGCACGATATGTGACAGGTAGTACTAAACTAATGGTACAGAAAACGACGCTATTTAGTGGTCTCTGATCTGTAATAAACATTTTAAGGGAGTAAATATCCTCTCCCCCCAGGGATAACAAGAGATCACTATTAACGAACGAATTATCCAATCAATGTTATGTTTTCAGTATAGTCCAACTTTATTTAAACTAATGTTATCATTTTCAATTTCAGACTGTTTTAGGTGAATACGTCTTCTACCATATCTGGTCCCGGTAGTTTTCTGTTGGATTTCTTCTTCCTCTACCTGCCCGAAACAAAAAAGAGTGATTGGTAGGCTTCAATTCAGAGAAGAGTAAGATAACTGTGTTTCGAAGTGAACATTGTTTGTGAAGCTAAGCTACTATGATAGATAATAGCTATTAGTTAAATATACATATGTACAAAGTATTGTCTGAAGGCGTTTATCACAAAACGTAAATGTGGTGGTTATGCTAACTATTTTTGGTGTGGATTATGTTCTTGATTTTTCAGGAAAAATATATCTAATAGGAACAAGCTTTCTTTTATTGTAAACCAAATATTTATATAACATAAACAAACTTTCCATTAGTTGAATACAACACTTAGAACAATTAATTCAATTCAGAAATGTTGACCTGGATTGATTTAATAGAGCATTCGTTTGTGGTTGAGTATGAGAAATTGGCTGGGCAGCCTAATTCCACAAGCTCATACAGTGAGCTAGGCGCTCGGGAACTTGGCTCACGCAGTTAAAAAACAAATTTTAAACTATGCTGATAGCCTAATGACGTATTTGCTTATCATCAATTTTGGACTAAGTAAGCACATTATTTTTATCATAAATAGCACTGAATTTCAATAAATACATTTTAGATGGTCAAATATTGATTATAAAAAAATCGATTGGTAATTATCAATCAAGTAATTGGTATACTAAAAATGTACCTAATAATTTGAAATGCTATGCCATTTTAAAATATTTGCTCATTTAATATTTGACCATCTAAAATGTGTTTATTGAAATTCAGTGCTATTTATGATAAAAATAATGTCCAAAATTAATGATAAGCAAATACATCATTAGGCTATCAGCATAGTTTAAAATTTGAGGAAAATATTCCAACTATTAGAAAAAAATAATTTTACAAAACATTTTGTGTCAAAAAAATTAAATAAAAGTAAAATGCTCATGCTGATGTTAACAAAACATAAAATAAACATGTGGTTGTTTTACAATGTAAAACTGGTTGTTGCAAATGTGTTGTGCAAGATCTTAGATGATCCTTGGAATACTCTTGTCCAAACTGTGAATTTCCAGTTACGGCCCCATAGCACCCTAAAAGGATCTAGCTCTAGTCACCCATGTACCAAATTCGATTTTTCAGATGCTAGTGGATTATCTAAATTAATTAGATGCAAACTAAATTTGATAGACTAGTTTTTAAAACATTTGATGTACTAAACACCTACATATGTCCAAATTGGATTATAAAAGTGTAAGCTTCCCTTATTCATCGATGATTTTTGTTCTCCAATATCTATAGTACGCAGGTCAAAATATATTTATTGCCAGTCGGGGCTCTGCCCCACACCCCATAAAATGTACAGGATGTTTCATAACATCAATTTTCATAATTTTTTATTAGATGCGCCATAATTTAATTTAGTGGGGGGCGCAACGCATATCCCGTTGAATAATCAGAAAGTTCCTTTTATAGAGGTTCTATGTCAAGAAATAGAGGTAAAAATGTTGTTGTTATTGCTTGAATTGTTCAAATTCTGGGTTGTTTCACCAAATGATTTTTAGCTCAACTATCTTATACTACTTTTGCAGACAAGTAGTGGGAGCGCGGGCTAGCTATTTCGACCTTGTTATGGTCTCATCAGCTAGGCATACCCAAACTTCTCAATGCAAAACAGTTTGATAGAAGGCCAGCACTAAATAGAAAAACAAACCTAAAAGTTTTCAGAATTATTCTTCACAACTTTTAAGCTAAAACAATCAAAAGAGATGAAAAGTGGCGAAGAATATGCAAACTTACGTTTGTTTTTCTAGTAAGTGCTGGCCTTCTATCCTGGGTTGTTTCACCAAATGATTTTTAGCTCAACTATCTTATACTACTTTTGCACACAAGTAGTG
>JAUYWI010113404.1:0-10768 GCA_034780595.1 Parotoplana pacifica
GTGAAACCCATAGGACTTTTCTATCTAGACTAAAAGAACATCTTTCTAAACCTTGCAGCCTTGTTTTTCAACATTTTTCCAACATTCATAACTCCCCTATCACTTTAGACAGCATTTCCTTTAAAATTCTTTCATCAGGGTATAGTGATTCTCTTCAAAGGAAATCCGCAGAGAAAATTTCCATAGCTAATCATATTAAGTTCATTTATTTTAAGTATTTCTTGTGGGAGAGGTAACAGAAACATATTAAACGACTTTTTGGGCAAACTTATTATATTATACGGGTAGATAAAGTATTAGTTAATTTAAATATTTTGCTTTATAAACTTTATCAACCAAAATCTGTTACAATTTAAAAAATCAATTAATATATTGCTAATTGAAATGTAAGCAGAGCAATAATGGATGTCATGTTTCCCATTTTGGTATACTATTAATAATAAAATGCATCTCTAAATTACCCTTATACAGTTTAATGTAACTTGTAGATTTGCCTAATTTCTGGAAATAAAAATAGAAGAATAAAATCATTTTTATTATAGAAAATCAGTGAAAGTAAACTAGTTAAGAAGCTAATAGATGAGTAAATTACCCTTTGTTTCACAAACTGCCAAAAAATATACAGATAATTAGCAAAAAAAAATCTGATTGAGATGCATCGCATAACAACCCTAGAACCGTATTGATCACAAGGAAGTGATGCCGTGGATTGTTAATACACTATGATAATAACAGACAACGTAAATGGAACATAAAAGTTACTAATTAAAATATGCAATCATTAAGAATTGTTCTTTTCTCAACATAATTAATGAATAAAAAAAGACCAATTTATTTGTTCTTTTTCAAAGAACAAATCTAAAGAATACATCAAAATTCAGTTTAGTAAATTTAGAAGTGTCAGAAATGATATAGAATAACTTGTTATTATAATCATCAAAGTTTAATAAGATAAATACTTTACCCTTTCAAAACTAGTAACTTTGATAGACTTGAGTTGATAGATAGTTTAATGAAAAGCAATAACAGAATGTTTACAAATAGATTTAGATTTACTGATAAAAGAATTAACTTACTATTTAATATTGTCACTTGCACCGGAAGGAATATTTGAGGAGGATATCACTTTTTTAATGTCACATTTAATACGAGTATATGTGACATTGAAAATGTGTTTTATATATTGAATGAAATCTTTACAGCAGCAAACATAGAAAATTAAAAAATAATAAATTAAAATCTTGGAAGCCTTCGACAGTTGTTATTAATCTAAGTTTGCTTTTTTTAATTTTTACTTTTGGGATTTATAGAACAAAAGAATTACTAACAAAAACATTTCGACTAGAAACTAAGAAGAAACTCGTAAAGACAATTGTATGGAGTATAGCACTATATGGAGCGGAAACTTAGACATTGCAAGAAAAAGACAAAAAAAATTGAAGCGCTAGAAATGTGGATTTGGAGAAAATTGCCACAAATAACATGGAAAGACATGAAGACAAATCAAAGAAAAACACAGCATGTTGGAAACAATAATCAGAAGAAAGAAGAATTGGATTGGACATATAATACGTAGAGAAGGAATAGTCAAAGCAATTCTGGAAGGTCAATTTCTATGGATACGTGGAAAAGGAAAACCAAGAAAAGGGATGTTAGAAGAATTCAAAGCAAACGCCAATAGAGAACTGAAGGCCCGGACAGCAAATCGAGAAGGATGGAGAAAGTAAATGCCATAGAATTGAACCTGCCTAATAACTGTTTTGGCAGAACACATTATAGGTAGATAGATGATTATGAATCAAGAGATTCGAAAGCTTGGTATTATTAATATTAATTCCTAAAAAGTGATTCTATTTCATTGTTTATCTTCAGCAAAGAAAAACTATTCCGATATCGCATTGTTGGTAATGAGGCTAAAACAATTTATACTGGGAAGAAAATTTACAATATCATTAGTAAATCATTTGGTCAATACCTGATTCCCACAGGGCAGAATATGCAGATGTGCATTTGATTATAATATAGTCTACGTCCGAGGTAAAATGATGCCACATGCTGATGCTGTATTTCGCTTACAATGCAACCCAAATGATACGTCAACCAAACAAGAATCCAATGCAGAACAGACAATAAATACCGTTTATTTTGAAAATAATTTATTGCAAATTGATAAAGGTGTTAAATAGAGTCCGAAATGGAAGTTGCAACAAAAATATTCCAAAGATGAAATACCATTTAAAAGAAATTCAAATAGACTAACACACGCCTGTACATCCCTCCAAAACTAAAAAAAATTGCATTTGATATCACTCACAATAAAAGACATGCTGGCATCTAAGGAAGCATAAAATGTCTGCGAAATATGTTTACTCGATTTGGCATCACCAGAGTTGTGAGTTCAGACAATGCATTGAAACTTATGTATCTCAAATGGCTATTCAACCAAAGTGCAAAAAAGTGTCACCGCTTTATTACCCTAAAACAAATGGCTTTGTAAAATGATCTGTACAAAGTTCATTAGATACGTGGAAAAAGTTTAACGCCTTTTGCAGAGTCCTCTTCCATTATGAGATTTTATCTCAATCTAAAGGTAAATCGCCAGAACTGGTATTTAACCGACCACTAAAAGTTCATATTGTGCCCACATACCAGCAAAGTCAACTTATCTGATACATATAAACCTAATAAGTCAGACTTCTTTTTTAATGCCAAAAGAAAGAAATTCATTTTGGATTACGAAAGGCAACGAAATTATGTACCTTAACTAGCAATAACCAGCTAGCTCCATCTTTAATAAAACATGAAGCAGCAGGAGAAGAATTAAAAGAAGAGGAAGAAACCGCTTCCTCGGAAGACATTCAAAGCACTGGCACTCAAGAACAGGCTGCCGATGAAAATAGCGCAACTCAGTCAAAATATATAGAAGGTATATCCGAAATATGCCTAAATAATTCGGCTTCGATTGAGGAGACAAGATATGACATTGAAAATTCTTTTATTATTTGACAGATGACTCAAATGTTAAGGTGTTATTTTTTCAAAAAACAGTGGGTAGATTGACGGTGATAAACCGTCGTATCTGAATAGGGTGAACTAATGAAGTGTATTTGACATCTATCGTTTTGTATGCAAAATGTAATGTAATAAAAACATCTTATACATATACGACACTCTTGTTATATTGCCACCACAATCATTCAAAATTGCTTGAGGCATTTTGTTATTTATCCTAAAACGGTATTGATGAGATAACTAAATTACATAATATATAGCGTGACTATTTTATATAATTCTTTTTATCGAAAAAAAATAATCCCAAGTAATCAAATCAATCATATGTTGTGAGTTTATTTAGAAAAATATAAATATCTACGTATCCTAATCGTAATAAAATAGGTATTATTCTGGTAATCAATGCGAATTGCATATTAATATTTTTAAATATATACCTCTTTTATTTATTTTCTGTAGGTATAGGTATGTAGATAATAAAAAAAATTTAATAGGCACTTTTCTACCTATTTGTACCTAATCTGTAAATAAATTTTAATTTTGACATTATTTTATCAATCTACATATTCGAAATTACCGGATCTATGGTTATAACCATAACAATTTGAAAGTATCTTAAAATAAGAGAGATTTAATACAATCTCAAAACGTATTCTTAACTGGATACACGACATTTTGAATGGACTAGAACTGAACTATAAGAACATTTTAATATTTAGCTCCTTTCAATTAATTAATTAATCTCCTCGGATTTGACCTATTATATAATAGGGCCGACAATTATTGATTTTTCACATTTAATCTTATAACAGTATTTATAACAGATATCAATTTTTAGAATTAGATCACTGAGTAAATATCTGCTTTTGTTGCTGAGATTTTTAATATCATTGATTTTTAAAATAGTTAAAGTACACACAATATTGAACAATCAAATATATATTAATATCTCAGCAAAAAAAAGATAATTGATTCATTTCCTTTTCCATTAATCAGGAGATTTTTGTATTATTTTTTGTGAAACCCCCTGGGTCAGTTACTGATAAATATTTCTTGCACGCTATTAGAAAACCCTATAAATCAAACTAACACAAAATTAACTACATAGGAAATATTTGGTGCATGTAATAAAAATTTCAACCATAAAGGTGAGGGTTAGAAAAATTAATGATTTTTATAGCTCTATAAACCACGTCTCAGTAAACTGGCTATTTGAAATTAACTACTATTTAGTGAATCAAAGTTAGTGATAATATTTTTTAGAATACTTTATGGACCAGACACATCGTTCAAAAGTATAATATCTATCGCTTTATTACTTTGGTGAAGTAAGATCACAAAATCTTTTAGTGAAATCTACAATAAAATGAAAAGTAGGTATAATTGGAAAACTTTACATGTACTGTAATTAAAATCCACTTTCATGGTCATATGTTCATATTCATATTTAGGTTCTTATGTACATAGTAAATATCTAAACGAAGAAAACTGACCCAAGTTGACTGTACAACACTGTGGGTCAGGTATACTAAGACAGCGTTCCGCAAACTTTTCGTTGATACAGACCAAAATTCAAAATAAATTTATTAGGAAGGCCACTATTGCCATAATGACGCTGTTGCCAGAATAATGTACAGAAACATAGATATCAAAAAGAAGCCAGCCAGCGTTTTAGGTATTTCTATGTCACCAAAAATTAAGTCTGTATAGAGATTTTTTATAACTATTCTGAAGGCCACACAAATTCTTGTAAAGGTCACATTAGATATTTTATGTAGCCATTCTGAAGGCCACTAAAATTCGTCTAAAGGCCACCAATGGCCTTAAAAACTGAGTTTGCAGAACGCTGTCTAGGAGTTACACATTAACACCATTTTGGCATCAACATCTAATCCTCATGGATCATATTGTGCAATAGATTAGTGATTTGATAATCGGTTTAACCTCACTTCAGAGAAAATAAACCTGAAGACTTTCTTTAAAATGACAGTCTTCAGTTTTATTTTCTATGGCCGTAGTATCCCAGCAATTCTAAAAGAATGTACTCTATTGTAAACACCTTCTAAGGAGTCAATTTATACGTACTGTAACAATGAATACAATTTTACATATCACAATATTTAACTAAAAACTAGAAACACCCATCATATTGCAAATAGCATAAGGAATATGTGTGCACGAGTACAATGCAATAAATAAGGAATAACTTATAAAAACAACTATTTGCACAATGTCATTACTTTTTAAATGGATGGTTTGAATGCTCTCCCTAACAAGTACTCTGCAAATTGCTGCCCCTCTACACCCCCGCCAGTACTTCCCATAACAACCCACCCTGCATTCAACAATCGTTCCAGTACTTGTACACAATTCAGTCTACAATAACCATTGACTGGGAATCGGACGACGAATTGACCAGAACCACCAGCACCACCACCGACACCGGTAGCAGGAGCAGCTGAATTTTGCTGTCCCTCAAGTGTTGCATGAAGGTTGTTGGTAGTGTGATCCAGTGCAGAAATTCTCTCATTGGATTCCTCCTCACCGGTGTCAATAGTCCAGTGAGTTTGTCGATGACTTTCCAGGGGTTCTGATAATTCCGGGAAAAGGCTAGCGACCAGACGATAGCGTGCCGATATGGAAACACGTTCTTCAAGATCCGGGCTTACACTGACAATTACACACTCCCAAGCGGAGCGGACATCATTCGATTGACCGGGAGTCGAACAGACATTAGTTTCATCTATAGTGGCTGAAGCTAACTGAAATTTAAAAAAAATTAAATCGAGGTAATTTATCTATGAACATTGATAGTGAACCAACTATTTCACATATTTTAAGGTTTGAGCTAACATATGTACTTTGGCCTTTTTCGTCTTTAATCATTTCGCTTCTATTTTGGTGATAGAAACTTAATGCTTTGGAACAAGTTACAAAATGCCATTGATTTGTGTAAAGTTAACGTTCTGGTCACAATAACCTCATTGATAAATAATAATGGTGACCCTGACAACAGTTGCGAATTGGACAATAAAATTGTAAAATTACTTTATCGAATGTCCCTAAACAACAATTGCTCATTAGAAAACTGATTAATTACAGATTAAATATGAAAGTATGGTAAATATAGTTACTTGTCAAATACAAATATAGTTATGCAAAAAAGTAATAGAAAAACTTGTTGGTGTTCATATACAACAGGTGATGAGTAAAAGAATCAATGAATGGTTTCATGTGATCATAAAATTATAATTTATGGGGTCAATTAGTAAAACATTTCTTGTTGTTATGAAATATTAGTGTCCTTAGCAACAATTCATGAGAAAGAGCATTGCGAACTAAAGTATTGTCGTGTGCACAAATATCCATAAAAGCATAGTTGCGTGGTATAAATTTGTAAAATTTATTGTTTGTTCAGTGAATGTTGCTAAGCGGAAAGTATATATGGGAACTAAGGTATCATGTGATGAAGAACCCTTAAAAGTATAATTATGTGGGATAAATACATACATGTGTAAAACTTCCTTGCTACTATGCATAAAATATTTGCTACTATTACAACAGATTTTTTAAATGTTCATTCTAAATTTGGTACAGGTCTCAAATTTTATAAGCATGATATTGGTGCTGAAGAAAGAAGAAAATGGAGAAAGCTAAAATATGAGAAATAATCTCCTAAACTGATTAAACCAATTTTGACTACATTTGGTACAATCATTATCGGGGTCTGAAGAAATGAGATCAATTCCATTTCAGAAAACCATTGACCTATAACTTAGAAAGACTCACAAAATTATCAACATATTAAGTCAGTGGTAGGTATATTTTAATTTGGACATTACTAAGTATTCTAGTTTCCCTTTCCTGCACTTACATCCAAACGACTTCGCTTGCGCGATACAGAATCAGTGGCATCTGAGGAAGTATTGTAATTGATTGGTCGGCCTCGCATCAGTTTCATCACTTCCAGTTCCTGTATCATCGGCTGGATATCAAAATAGCGCGCCTCCTCAATGAGTTGTTCTAGTTCAGCGAAATCTTTGTCTAGATGAAGTCGACCTGTACGTAGGAAGTTGAGAACATGACGAAATAGTCGTCCATCGCGATCAATGAAGTAATGCTGCTTTAATGTATCCAGTACCACTGATATGCTTCCATTGAACATTCGACCAAGTCGGGATTCAGGGTATCTGAAAATCACACAAAAACATCACAGTAATTATAAAATTCTTTCAACCTTTCACTAGGTAGAGTCTATATATTAGCGCCATAGACATTTCTACTATTGATTATATCTTCATCTTTTGATTAGTATCACTAAGATATAATTCAAACCATTTTTAAACACTAGTTATTTTTAATTCAGAAAAACTTAACGAAAAGATTCAACTAAACAATATTGTCAGCAATTGTTATAAAAGTAAGTGCTTTATACAAAGTCTGAAATTGTGGCCCAGTGATTTAAAGGATTGCTGGACCATAAAAAAACATAAAATGGAATTTTGAATTGATTCGAAAATCAGCAGAAATCGTCATTTTAAATAATTTAGTAACTAATATAATAAAAACCATTTCAATACAAGTAAAACTTTCGGACAAATTTGGACATAGCGACATCAGCTATCAAATTCGATGGACATTCTAATGTTTATTATTAAACTTCATAAAAAACCAATAAAAGTGAATTTGACAAAATTAATATTTGGAAATGACACTATACAAAAGTGTTTGTCTTATTTCTGATAACGTAGACAAGGAAGTATATAAAAAATAAAACATATGAATGTCAGAAAAGGCACACAGAAGTAAAACTATTCATTTTTTATTATATTTTATACCATTTTAATGTAGGCCTATGACAATAGGCTGTCAGCTCTGAGTTAACAAACATAGGACTTCTGAAATGGGCTAATTTTTCGACATTTATAACTTATAAATTTAAAAGCCTAGATTAACCAAATTTGGTCAATAGATTGTCTTTTACTATATTAATAGCGTGTGCAAATTTCATAGAAATCGTTTCAATGGTTTTCGAAATATGAATCCTTAAAGTCAGCCATTTTTCTAAAATGGTTTCTTCTTTCCTCGTCACCGATAACGGTGTCTTAACTTTAACTGATTTGGATAACATTTGGCACACATAGTGTCTGAGAAATATAAAAATCCGTTATAATTTTGTTAATATGCCCTAGCAACCACCTAGAAACGAGTACTATAAAACTTCAACAATTTGACTGAAATTTGATACAATGAAACACAATAAAATTAGATGCTGAGTGTTACAAAAATTACGTTCATATGATATATGATTCATGAGATATCCCATTTTAAAGTTATAAAATTGACTAAATAATTTTGCAGCGATTGTTAATTTATGCTGCAGCCGAATTTTATAGAGAAAATGTGAATAGCTATCTGTTCATTTAAAAATAGAATTTGTACAAAAATGGTTATCTACTCAGTTAAAATATCAAACAAAACAAAAATAAATGAAATTAGATTGGCCAAAAAGATGGTTAGATCTATTAATTAAATTGTTTTATAAGATTTTAGATCAAACAAAGGCGATAAAGTTAAAAGATACTCGTAGGTTAATAATGGAATGCAATTGTAGTTAGTAGGTAAACATAATAACAAGATCTTATGATGTTTGTATTTTTGACTTTGTTAGCTCTTGTAAAACAATTTAATTTAAGTACTGAAATATCTAGTTAGAGCCATATCAACCTTAAAACGATAGCTAACCATTCTTAAATTCATTTATTTCAAGGTTTTAATGAGTACACCCAAAACCCGAAATACTTTCTATCTGTAGTTACTTTTTTAATAAAAATTATTGCTATCTATCATAATTGAAATATGTGAAAATAATTTCCTTTTCCAACGACCAAAGTTTAAATATTAAAAAAAAAGAGTGGATGAGAATATTAAATTAATATCTGTTTTATAAACATTATTCTTTTCAATAATACATATTTAAATTAACGATACTATCTGGGAAAATAGTATTTGCAGTTATGTATAGGTAGGTGGGTATTTCAATAAAACGTTCTCTTTCTGGTTTCAAATACATATAAAATGGTTTTAGGCAAAATGCCTCAGGCTCGGAAAATGTTGTTCAATTGACACATAATTTTAGAGGTTGATTAAAGAATACAAAATAATTTAAGAAAAATTCCAAAACCGTAGGTATATTACCTCAAACCTGAAATATCATTCTCAGTTATGCAGCCAAGCCAAGCCAAGCCAAGCAGTACCTCTATATAATTTCTACCTAAATAACGAAATAAAAACGCCGCAGGCAAACGAGATACAGAGCAGAGCTAGAAGAAGCAGAAATAAAAGAAGCAGAATTTTTAGTAAAGAACTAAGTATAAGAGTGACGTATAAGATAAAAGCAAAGCTTATCATGCCATATAAATTGTATTTGGTCGAACACAACCATACCGCATAGCCCAAAGAAAGCCAAAAGGCAAAATGAAATTGGATCATTGTACAGAACAAAAATGTGGAAGGGTTAGAAGCAACTTGATATAAATTCCACCTCCTACATACATCCTAGATAGGTTCGAACCTCGAGGCACTAAGAAGATAAAACTCTTTCAAATGCACAAGGACCGTTGCTGCCTATACCAAGAGGGACGCATTGACTGTATGTTTAGCTATACAAGCTGCTTAGATACGTCTTTTAATCAGATCCCAACTGTAAGTATAGCCTCTAGCCAACACTAAGATAGATTAATCAGATAGTCTAAGCAATGGGTCTTGCGTAAAACAAATTTGTATTGTTGTTAGGATATAAAATATTTACCTAGGTTTTTCATTTTCAAAAATAGATAAAATGGTCGTCTAGTGATTATTTATCAAAATATCTTTTAAAGGTAAAGTATTTTATGAGAATTTTATAATCTCCGTTAGTTAAATGTACAGTCACCACATCTGAGTGCAAACAGGTTCATCTAAAATGGTAGGCAGCTATCAGAAAGTGCAGAAACCAACTCATTGTAGGTTTCCATTCTAAAAACATACGCTAGAATTAGTTATCTCGAGATAGAGGACCATGAAAATTGTTATCATATTAATTTCTATAGGTGCCTATCTGGGCCTATTAACTTTTCGATTAGTTGCTGCAACTATTGAAAAGTGAATCTCTTCATATTATCTGATGTCTACATAAAAACATTGCCCCTATCAATCAAAAGTGAAGTCACACTCTTGATCTAAATACGCCGTCTCTGGAGCATATCATTCAGACATGCTTATAGCTGCATATAATTCCAATTCGGAATAAGAGACACCACAGAGTGACCAATATAACAATGAGTAAACTTATCTTAATCTGTGCATTTAAATTTAAATATCGAATAGCAAGAATAACCTAATTGATCAACAAATTTTCAATTAGTCAAGGTCAGTATGACAACATTCATTGGTTATCCCAAGTTAGTGATGTTCCCTTAGGTATCTTTTAAATTTGCTGTACAATATACGATTACTCAAAAAGGCCCAAAAGATGGTTAGCTCTCCAAAAACAAATACCAAAAATACACAAGGAGCACTTTAGGACTTAAGAGTATCAAAAGCTGGGGATAACTACTTGAGCGCCACTCACTCTGTATGTACACACTGAAAAAATTAACAGCAGATCCCGTTATTCTTATTCGAAATGAACAGTCTTGCGTTATATTTAGTGTTATTCTTTATTTCTATCCAATCTCCCGTTATTCCTATTAAACTTTATCATTGCAATTAATTT
>JAUYWI010113415.1:0-21552 GCA_034780595.1 Parotoplana pacifica
CACAGTCATAGAGGAAGTAAATACAGGGGTCCCACTAATAGAGGGAGTAAATATAGAGGTCCCACTAATAGAGGAAGTAAATACTCGGGTCTCACTCATAGAGGCAGTAAATACAGGGGTCCCACTCATAGAGGGAGTAAATACAGAGGTCCCACTCAGAGAGGAAGTAAATACAGAGGTCCCACTCAGAGAGAAAGTAAATATAGAGGTCCAACTCCAGTAGGAAGTAAATACAGAGGTTCCACTCATACAGGAAGTAAATACAGAGGTCCCACTCCTGGCAGAGCTACATTGGACATTGTTTCTTTGTATGAGAACAAAAGAGCTGTGTGTTTTGGTGATGCTGTAACCCAAGTGATGCTGTAGTTAGCCCATAGAAGCTCTACTAATACGAAGAATAGAAGGTATGTAGTTACATTTGACATTGTTTCTTTGTAATATGCAAAACACTACCAGGCAGTTGCAGCTGAATTAATCCTGTCGCTTTCCAGGCCCTCTCCTCCACCCTCTTATAAGCTTTAAAGCTGAAGAATGCAGCCGATATTAATTGAGAGTGGCCTTCTAGCGGAGCTGTCACTGCCTGCAGATTTCTCTCTTAATATGGCGATGCATTGTGTGGTTGCCAGTCAAATTTGGATACAATTGTGTTGTTGATTGAGGCGTATTGTTTAAAATTGGGGTTTTCTACTTCCTTCCGTTGCTAATTCATCCCCCATTTCGTTCCCTCTTATATCGCTATGAAAGTGCATTCTGATGTTAGCAGCCTTGGCTTCTATCTCTTGTACTATCTGTCATTGTACTTTTCGCATGCGCCCCTGCCCCATCACTTTCATGAGAGGTGCCATGCTATCAAATAATATTCTGTAGGTATTCATTAGTTAACTCTATAACGTCTTTGGTTGGAGGGAAGGAGGCACTTTGTGTTCTAGATGGCCAACATTTCTCGATAGAGGTTGATTTACAACAAATAGCCAAAGAATAATGACAATTACTCAAATATTTGAGGGAAAACGAATCCGAGCCAGAGGCTGATGACGTCATTAAGTCCAAAAATCAAAGCTTGTCCGACACTCCAACATACAAATTCATAAACCTTTTGGATAGTAAATAGGCAATAGAATCCAAACAAAACGCCCCATTTTGATTTTAAATTGGTGGCTTGTTAGGTCCACCAGAGCCAGAACTGCATCGCATTTGTTATAATAACAACATCTCACTTTAGAATAATAAAAGCATCAAATTTAATATAATATCAAAATCATTTTTATGAAATATGCTATACCAACAGAATCAAATTTATTAGATAGCAACATCAAATATTAGCAACATGTTATAATAACAATTTTAAATCGATTACCTAAGTCTGTAGACAAACGTTTACAACAGCTCATGTATGTAGTATGATCAGATAAATTAGTAGGATAACCAGAAAAATAAACAGAATTGCAAATAAAATTGAATATTAGACAACATTAAAATAGCAGGAATCAAAAGTATGCGCAATGGAAATAAAATTCAGAAAATAAATCAGCGAGAACTCAAATGAAAGATAGATTATATTTTAAAAATTGTCAACGCTGTCATTATGTATGTTTTTAATTCTAATTGCCCGTTACAAAAAGAACTACATATTTTATAAAATGGTGTCTTTTTTGCCTCAACATATGCTTCTAAAACTGCCATTATTCGGCTAAATCATATCATGAACATAATCGTCACACAGACTTTGGAATTGAAACATGTGATATTTGTTTAGCTTAAAGTGTTAGTTCTCAGTTGTGTTATCTCTGATACTGCACACTAGTCAAACATTCACTTTTTAAAATTCTGAATCAATCTTTCATTGAGATGCGAGCTACGAACCTAGAAGCCAAAGTGACCAAAGGTTACTGATCGGTTTTGTATGGCTTTGTAGTCGTGTGAAATTGATAAAATTTACAGGATCAGATAGCGGTTAGGCCAGTCATTGTCGACACTTCTCAGTATGAGCGGATTTCAAACCTAGCTAAGCGGTAATCTGGCTTTACATCACACAGAACAATGTTTACTTTACGACTAAACAAATTCAATAATTTAAACTGTTGTATACTCTGGATAAATTAAAACGGAACTCATATAGCGACTGCAATATTATCAGCATCCTGGGTATGTATTTATTCTTTTATAGCAGGGGCACTTCTACTCTAGACAGATAACGGTTCACATTCAGTCAACAGAATGGTTTCAAAGTCACTTTACTATATTAGGTATTATAAATAAACAGATACATTTTGTGGAGGAAGAAGCACTAGATGTAGACACAAAGCCGATTACGCCTTTATAAGTTTGTGTTGTTAAAATTGTAGTGGTTTGATACGTCCTGTGTATTGTAGGTTTATATAAAATAAAAGTTGCATGGCATACAATATAATATAAAATTAATTAAATATCCCTCATAGAAAACAAAACAATGAGTAGCAATCTGTCAAAATAAAATTTGATTAAAGAGCTTCTTGACACTGCTGTCTTTCAGTGTTTTTGCAGCCACACCATCAGAGTATTGCTGTTGTCTCTGTGCTCTCTTCTCCGAATTCTTGACGTTGTAAAGTGTGAGGCAGACTTTTAGGAATCCTCCACCACCATCAATACCAATCTTGGCATTGGAGTAGGACTTCCCACGGGATTCCTCGACGTTCATAACCAGCTCTTGAAGGTTATTGCAGTAAGTCAAAGGCTTATTCTCCCAAGAGACACCGCCTTTGTCGTCGTCTTTCATCAAATATTTGGCATCCTCAACAGAGAAAAGATGGTCTAGCCGATGGTTTCGTTCATGCAATGTTGCCTTGAGATGCCGTTGAACAGCTGACCTACTGCTGGTTGCAGTGCGGAGATGGGTGGCCAGTTCTAGTGTCTGATTGGTAGATAAATTCATATTTGTCTGGATGGTGGCCATGTTCTCCGAGCTGAAGAGTACCTTTGCACATGGTTGCTTTTTTGAGGTCGGGCTGATAATCAGATTTACAGGTTTTCCTCTACTGCAAGCCAATCTCACCACACCGGTTTCTGTACAATCTCCGCCAGATGATTGACTGCTTATATTCCGCACCAAAGCAACAGTTAGCTTTTCTTTGGCTGTCGGACTGCTGCCACTTGACGACGCCATCAGCTGCAGGTTTTGCAGTCTCGTAGACTTAGTGCATTCATGTTGCAGACCTCGACCAACCTTGGATAGGCACGAAGAACATCTCTTGATAGCTTTTGGCACAAAAGGAGTTTCAGCACATTGATGAGTTTTTGTAGGAGGACGGCCAATTGTCTTCTTCATGGGTAAAGTTGCAACACCCGCAGCTGTGCTGAAAGCAACGGGTATGGATTTAGCTACCTCGCAGACAACACACTTGCAGTTGGATGATCTGGTAACTCGACTGGTGGTAATCTTCGAGTGATCAAAGAGGGAAATGCGGCGACATTTACCTTGGCCTTTGTTCAGCTCACAAACAAATTTGTGGCAGGTATTGCACAACATGGAAGGTAGTCGGTCGTCAGTCCGGTCCAAGCCATCCACCACGTACTCTTGAATACCGTTCCATACAGCATCAGTAATGGCACACATAACTTTGCTTTTGCCCATGCAAAGAAGGCATACTCGACGTCGGCACTCGTCATGAGTAGGCATAATAACTGACGAGAATAGAGTGCAGAAATAACGAAGTTGTTTCACTGTTAACTAAAATAACGAAGTTGTTTCACTGTTAACTGAAATAACGAAGTTGTTTCACTGTTAACTAAAATAACGAAGTTGTTTCACTGTTAACTGAAATAACGAAGTTGTTTTATTGTTAACTGAAATAACGAAGTTGTTTTATTTTTAACTGAAATAACGAAGTGTTTCACTGACGAGAATATGAAATTTGTGTTGCGCCAGAGTGTAGAGTACGTGCTATTTATTCTGAATAGAACAGCATTGGTTGATGGCGCACCTACCTGTACAAACCTGTGAACCCTGCACAATATGCTGTATAGGTATTGCTGGCGCCCACAGATAGACAGGCTATGCTCGGCGAGTGAGTGAGTGATACATACAATGATAGAGAGGAAGAGAGCTACATATTAAAGCGATCAATAATCTCCGTCGTGTAGCTAGGTAGTTTCCAATAAACTAGCAAACATTGTCCATTAGTCAGAGGGAATAATTTTAGCAATGCCGAGTGATTCAGAGGTGCGTTCTATTATTATAATAATTCTGAAAAAATCAATAATTTTGAAAACAAAAATTACCGATTTCTCAAAGACTACACCATAGATTGTTTAAATTTTTCTTAAATATATCTTAGGAAATTGTTCCAAGGTGAATGATATATATTTCGTGTACTTCCACTTTCAAAAAATGTCAATCGACAAAAAAACAATAATTCTGAAAAAATCAATAATTTTGAAAACAAAAATTATCGATTTCTCAAAAACTACACCATAGATTTTTTAAATTTTTCTTTTGTATGTCTTTGGAGGCTACCCTGAGTTCAATATCGCATACATTGTGGACTTCCACTTTTTATCGATAAAAAATTATTCAGACCCACTGTGAGACATACCACTTGATGATTTTATTAAAAAGACCTGAGCTTCAAAATCATCTACATGTTGATAGTTCAATTAGATTCTTTCACATTTTGAGAGTCACTATCTACATTACTTTCTATATCATATTCAGGTATAAATTTTCAATCTTTAACTCATAAACATTTCCATTCATGAACTACAGAATCAAACTGATCCTAAGGAAAAAACTCCATTTCCACAGCAAGTCTTCTAATTGCCTCAGTTGACCAATTAGCTTTCTGTGAATGGGAGCTCATGAAAAACCATATTTCAATATATCACAAAAATATCTTGCAATATATGTAATAGTATAAAAGTATGCAATTTATATAGTTATATTATAAATTGTATTTTGTCATTTTTTATTATATTTCATTCATAAAGTTTATTTTGTCACATGACATAACTGTTTTATACAATTTTTGGGACATTTCTTTATATTTCCTATTTGGTACATTTTGTCACAGTGGATCATCACTGGGATTCACTCCCACCCCCCTTGCATAGTAATTTGAGTCTATTGTCTATTTATCAAAAAAATTTGTATATAGCAATGACAAATTCATTAGCTTTTTTATTATGTAGAATACTATGATGAGAATATTTTGGAAATATATTAATATATTATTGATAATTATTTATTAATTGATATATTTCATTGTTTAATTAATTTTTTTTTCTTTAATGGTATTTTGTGCATGTCATAAAATTATTAATCAGAAAAAAGCAATTACAAAATTACAAAAAATTGTAACATTTTTAAAAATAAAAATAATTAATTAATTAGTTTTTATATTGTCTTAGTTTACAATAGCACAGAGATTTTGTTCTAGTGTTAACTAAGACAACAGAACCATTTCTTGATACAAAGAGAATTTGGGGTAAATAACAAGTATTAAAACTTAGACTGGATGAAAGTTATGTTATAAGCCTTAGGGTTCTGGGACTTGGCACTTTTACTAACACGCTTTTCAACTGGAACGCTTTATCAATTTTTCTCTCCAATTTCTAGTACCATTGCTACGTTTTACTGTTTCTAAAACTATGTGTATAAATCTTCAATAAAGTACCTCGATGGACTTCACAAAATCAAAACCGAAAATGTATATTTTAAAATATATAGAATGAAAGCTTGACTAAGAGTTTGGCTGTTTATTTATTTTGCCAAAAATATTTTTATAATAAGTACACAAATTAAGATTAACTAAGATGAAAAAAATTTTTTTTTAACTTTACGCAATTTCCTAAAGCACTTTGTATTATTTTATTTAGAAAAAATCAAAAGTACAAATAGAAACGATAAATACCAAATATACTAAGACTGGAATTCCTATTCTTTACTCCAGTTTTCGAGTCTCCATCACTCAAGGAACTCCTCCAAATCCTTTGTAATTTCCTTATTCATTTGGAGGAGTTCCTCGAGTAAAGGACCCTCAAACGCTTGAAGGAGGAATAGGAACTCTTGCATAAATATCGTTGTATTATAATTTCAAGCTAGCAAAAAATAAAATATGAAGAAAATATTTCAAGAGTGCCAAACAATTTAATTGATCAAATTTATTTTTGTAAATTCTTATACATTTTTGAAAAGAACTTATATTATTTTTTAGAAAAATTCAAAGATACATTTAGACGTAATACAATTAAACGTAATCTTGTATGTCAATATCTTATAATTTAATTTTAAAAACCGGATTTGCGTTTTTATGCATAGGTCCATATGTTATGTTTTCTCATTTTGGTCAAAAGTGCCTAAAAGAAGTTGATCAAAGTAATTATTTAAATTCGAAAGGGGGCCAATCAATATGCTGTGGTACACAAATTAAGAAAAATAGAATTTATTTCGGAAGGCCAATCAAGGTGTACAGGATCATGTCAAAAAAATGTAAAAAGGACTATCTCGAAAAACTAGCTTGTATTATTGAAACTTCGCATAATAAAAAATGATACCCTTTTTGTGAAAAATCTATGAAGAAAGTCAGCAAAGTGGCAGTTAACAATTGTTAACCGCCACTTTGCTGACTTTCCCAATAGAGAATAGACAAAGAGAGACTAGATGAAAGGGTATTGGCTGATCACTTTAGCAAATTGTTCACATAGCCCACCATAGCTAAAACCTTAGCTCGGTATACACAGGTCGCAGCCCTAGTATATCACACCCCACGCTTGTGACGAAAGTTGAGCAGTTAAATGACCGGAAGGCAGCGAACAGCAATGGAGCATGTGACAAGAATGTCAAAAAATGAAAAATCCACAAGAGTATTTAGAGGAGGAAGTAATTACCCTATAAAAGATCCTAATAACTGAATACAGGGGAATAATTCTGTTTGCTACAGTAGGTAAACTGTTGGCCAAGATAGTAAATAACAAAAAATGATTAAAATAATGGAAAAGATACTAGCTGATTCGAAATTTGTGTTTAGACCACATAGACTGACATCATGTTTGTCAATTTTGTACTAAAACAGATGCATAAATGAGGCACGATACCGAACATTTCACGTTAACGTCAATATTCACTCAGTGACCTAGGAAAAGCATTTGACAGCCTACCTCGACAGTTAATATGTGTCAACCTACAAAATCGGATCATGAGACGAAGGATTTGTAAGTCCGAATTCAGATAGGGTTGTATCATGGGACCAAACCTCTTTAATGTCAAGCTTCACTACCTAATTAATGCGTTAAAACTCTCAAACGGAACGACACTGATCACAAGTAAAAGGTTCCGAACATTGGTAACATGGCCGTCAGTGATTTAGACGTTCCCCATGGCGAATATGCCGAAGATCTTTTTCCAATTAATGAAAACAAAGTGACTTATGTTGCTTGGATAATACTTTAATGCCCTTGGGAATCAATATCTCTATAGAGATCATTTTTATGGTCTTTAGTGAACCTCAACCAGATTAGAAATATCATTAAATGGGGTTGAGATTGAAAGGTGACAGAATTTACCTATTTGTGTCAAATTATGACCGAAGATGGAAGTCTTGATATAAAGCGACTGGTGTGAGGATAAACAAAATTGGACAATCTTAACTGGTCTTAAACCTTAATTTTATCTATATACAAGGTTTCATTAGATATACCAAAAGGAGCCTCGTAAAGAATACGCTACTACCGAGTCTCTAATATGATACAGTTCAGGATAAAGCTCGGCTGCCTTCCCTATCCTATGCAAATTATAATTTATAGGCAAAACAAGCGCTTGTTAACAGTTTAAAGACACAAGAATTACACCGGCTAGTGGTTTTACCACATATCAGATCGCTTATAGTCTGTAGAAGGCTGGGTTTTCTGAAACCTATCGGAAGCGACACTTGTCCTAGTAGTTCGCAATAATATGCTTTTTGCCTTGTACCCACCTGGCACGAGAAAGGGCATTGCTGCTAGAGCTAAGCAGCAGTGGATAGCTCGACTTATAGGGGACATTAGGAAGAAAGTAAGAAAGCCCAGAAGCAGATGGATGCTGTAACAGTAGCCCCACGCTTTCTTATTGAAAAAGAAAATGTGATGGTGTGCGAATGGCAGACTGCAATTAGAGAATTCGCGGAGAGAAAGACTATGCTCAAGCACATTAGAAATGGCCATTTTATGACGAGCAGTAGTTACCGAACAAATGTGATCTACCATGTTCAGTCAGTAATTGCTTCAAAAGCTTTAAGACTGAGGGTTGGTTAAAATGACATATGAATGAATACATGCTCCCTTATCTATGTATAAGTACAAGATAATTTGCAAAACCGAAAGACCTTCCGAGACGCTTTAACTGATAGCAAGAGGTAACCGATCGAGACAATAAAACTAATGACAGAGAGAATACTAACTGAGACACTGATAAGGGCAAATGTACATAATAGCAGTGATAGAACTGGCGAACAACTCACAGATCCGGGTATATTGCCGGAAAAAACAACCATGGCGTTGCAGTATAATGAATTGGTTTCTACACCAGACCCTGTCTAGCTTACAATCTGTGAATCTGAATGTTGAAGGCCTAACTAAATCATGATTCTCAAACAATTTTGCCCTCTTCGGAGAGAAGGCAATATTATTTATTGACTCCAGTCAAAAGGTAACCAAGTTTTAAATTTGATATAAAAATACGCATGAAAACATTAAACTAAGTTTTTGCTATCGTGAAATTAAGATATATGACTAAAAGATTATCTTTAATATGACGCTTCTAATTGTATCTTTGAAGTTTTCTAAATAAAATTATATAAAGTTCTTCAAAAATAAAATTTTGTAAAACTTCACAATAAGCATATTTTTGTAGAAAATTTTTTAATTACGATTGAGCCATTAAAATTAGTTAAATTTACTCAGTGATTGAGTTTTATTAGTAAAATATATATGGTCATATAGCATACATTATTCTAAACTAAAGTTGTTCACTTACTAAAATAATACATTTACTAAATGCCTAGTAATCCTGTGATTATACAAGTACAACAGTAAATATAATTTCTATAATACGCAATTATAAGAAATAAAATCTACCAAATTGTATTGATTTCTTTATTATATTGATTGCAAGCTACTCCGAATCGTTCTGTTCTGTTTCATTAGAAGAATTTACCATTGTTCTCAAATACATGTGTGTCAAACTAGTAGTGAAGTAGGATTTTTTATTTCTTATGCTGTTATTAAGGGTTACACCCGGCTTACGAAGAATACGTACAAAATTAGTGACAAGATATGTATAATATCATAATACATTCCACATATTTGCAGTTCTAATTAAAGTTGTTTGTTATCAGAAATAAAAATACATATGATTTTGCTACAAAATTAAACTTCAGTATTAATTTCTATTTTGTCAACAAATTACTTCTATATGGCATCAACACAAGATGATTTTTTTAGACCCTACGTTTGTCCAGAATGTGGTCCGTCACTAAATACAAAATTTATGTCTCAGCTTAGTCTTAAAAACCACATTTTAGAAAATCATACACCATCTTGGTCAGCAGGTAATGTAAATAACAGATTACATCGGGCTTCTTCTGGTGGAGGCTATAGTCCAACCCGTGGAAATAGAAATTCATCTTTTCTCAAACCTCCAATTGGTGGAAATGCTATGTCTGGATTCGGTGGTCGCGATTCTGATTCACTTAGTGATGAAGTATTCTCTGACGGTTATTATGGTGGTGCAGATTCCAGAACGTTACAACCAAGAACTAGTCGTAGTCCAGTTCGTGTATCACCAGCGCAGAGAACAGTACAAAGAAGACGTCGTCAACAGCAGCAAAGTAATTTAATGTTACCTCATGGTCGCTCTCCAAACCGTAATTCTTCTGGTAATCGGTTAAAATCTGCTCGTTCGGAACCCGATATCCAAGATGATTTTAATTTAGAATGGGGAGATCCACGGTCAAATGTACCACAACAGTTAAATGATGTTCGAAGACCATGGTATGACAATCCTCAATATCGTGGACCAAGACCAAGATCAACTTCTAGATCTCGACAACAAAACAATAGTGATTTATTTGTGATGGGTTCTGAAAATGGTGATTATAGAGATGGAAGAATCCCAAGAAATCGATATACTGATGAGAATATTGCAAGAGTTACGAATGAAATGAACAGACTTTCAATGGAACGAAAAGCCATGTCTTTAGGACGGCATCAATATAGTGATGAAAATGAGAGATATTATAATCCAGCTCATGTTCCAAGACGGTTTGAAGATGAAAACAAGGAAAGGTACGTATTTTAATCTAGAAAATATAAAAATTAGTTGTTTGAGCAATACGTTATTGTTTGTGGTGTGAAACGAACGCTTATAAGTTTGAACTAAAATATGCTTCCAAAAGACTAAATAATTGATTCCAATATTTTTAATGTCTTTCTACACTGATCACATCTTTGTTCCTATGAAATAAACTAAGAATTTAGATTTAGTATTTATTTAAACATTTATTGGTATCCTTAAAATTGGTATTTATTACATAATAATAAACAAAATTGAAAAAGACAAATTAATTAATAGTTTATGCTAATAAGAAATCAAGTGTAATTAAAAATAAAACACAGAAAATAGAAATGATTAAAGTAGAACAATTTATGAAAGGATGAAAAGATTAAATGAACAAAAAATATCAATCTACATACTTTCTTATTCTTAGATATTTATCAAAGTCACTAAGCATTTAAAAAGCTGATTATTTAAGAACCAAAAATAAAAATCTAAATTCATAGCTATCATTTTTATAATAATCACATTTTTACTAGCATTAAAATTAATCTTTGTCATCCAAAAAATATGAGTAAGTAATAAATATTAAAAACAACACAAAAGTCCACACAGTTTGATATGGACAACTCAAATATAGCTAGGATAAACAGTTAGAAAATATAAATAGTAGTAACTAGTTACATATATAGATAGAAGGGTAGAATAGTAGAAGTACCTAATTAAAACAATAAAGAAATTACCTATCTACATTTCTTTTAAAGATATACCAAATAATTTATCGTTTTAAATTTGTACTTTATGGCTGTTTTATGGTTACTTCTACTTGAGTGGTCAATGTTCTGTATTGATCTTGTTATATTATATTACACTACTGTTGCTTTTTCCTCAAAATGTGCTATGCTTATTTAGAAGAAACATGAAAGCTTATTTTATGTAAAAATTAAAACCATAAGGTACCATTTTTATCCAAATTTCATGCCAGTTGCGGTATGATAGGGTAAAAATGGTTTAAATTGAAAACAATAAAACAGTTTTATGTCATTTTTGCTGTCAGTCAATATTTAGTTGTTTTTTGTATTGTGCATATCGTTGTATAACTAATTCGATTTTTGGTTGATTTAATCGATAAATACATAAACATTGTCTTGAGTTGTAAGTTGTTAGGTTTTAATTTTATATTTCGTGATACATTTCATATTAATTATTAGATAGGTATATAAAAATACGGAAATTCTATTTTTTTATTTATTAATTTTTCGATAGAAAATGTATATTAGGCAAACCTTGTAAACCGTTATTAAGAAATAAGTAAAGTATGTATACATAGTTTTACGTAACGTATTAAATAGATGACAATTTTTAGAGGGATAGATATTTAAACTACAATATGCCTACAATTATAAAAGAAACAACAATAGTAACTACCAACATTTTTAAAGAAAATATCTAAATAAATGTACCTAAAATAACCGTTAATATACCTACTGACCTAATCGTAAATAATCTTAATCATATCTTTTCCTAATCTTTACTTAATGTTTTAATTTTAACTTGTTATCAATGTTTTAGTGCAATAACAGTATCAGCAGATATAAAACTACCGAAGTATGTACGGAAAATGATTGTTTTTTTAATGCATGTTCTATGTATTTATTTTCTCGGTTTATTAACTTAATTTTATTTATTCAAGAATAAAACCACCACAGATATCTCAAGGAAAAATATACACCTAATCAGGTTGCTAAAGAAGAAATTTTACTACCTACCTATAGTTAATATGCCCAATTTATATGAAATGATGTCCTATAATTTTTTTTGCATAAAAATTTAGGTTAACTAGACCAAATGCCTTTTTACTCTAACCAAAATACGTGATCATTATTCTGGAATTTAGGTATGTTTTAAAACTTATCTCGGTACTTCGAGAAAAGAAACTCATTCTACATATATGGTTGTACACCAAATTATATTTTAAATATTTGATTTCATGAATCCTGTTTCAAAATCTGCCTCCTAATAGCCTTTGGCTTTTGCTAGCAAAAAAATCGTTTATTAGATAAGTAGTATTTCGTGCAACTTAATTTGCAAGTTTTATCGTTCTTTAGACTAGAAATCGTGTTTAAAACCGTAAAAAACTAAGACATTTGAAATCGCGTATTGTTTACAAAAAATGTTTGGTAAATTTAATCTCTTTAATGGTAAATGATTTTTTGCTGATTTTGTGGATAAGGAAATTGAATAAATGCATGTGCCTATTTTTAATTTCGTATAATTGCCTGTGGATTAAGATATCTGAGGGATGTTCCCAGGTCATTTTTTTATTTTGAAGTCCATCGATATTTAGAAACATAAAAAACAAATAAAAATCACTAAAACTACGTAAAGATAGGTAGCATTGTTCCAAATTGAATGTGTTAGTTATATAAATACCTTATTGATATAGTCAAAAAGGCGTTTTGTGTAATAAAGAACTTCTACTTAGATTTTCGTGGTCGACATAAGTTTGGTACTGTTTCCATATACATACATACATATATTGCTAGATAGCTTTAAATTGGAAATCTGAAAATTTACAAATAGATAAATCAAATTTACGAGATTGGTGACATTTGTCACAACGTAAAAAATGATTTTAAGACGATTTTGCAAATATCACTTTAAAGAAATATACATGGCCTTTCTGATCAGAAAATGAGAGGCATCCCTTTTTCTTTTCATCCTCAATCGAAACAAAGAGGGGTAGGTATCAATTTTACCAATTTTTCTGAGTATATGGATATTTCTCAGTTTCAATGAATGTATGGTGAGGCTATATTTTCTTCACTCCATTTTGTAGTTACTGGATTGTTTTTGGTCAAATTAAAGCATCTCTTCTCCTCTCCTACTTATTACAGCAGCTTTTGCATCAATGGGAACTAGTCGATTCTGCCTTATGTACTCTATACAGTCAAAAATTTCCAAGAATGCTAATAGGAGGCAATTAGATCATCTTATGTATGGTCGATCGATCAACACATTGTTGTCTCTCAGTTTACAGGACTATTTCCATATACGTTAAAGCCAATATATCTGCTATAGAAAACAGAAAAGCGGATTAATGACAAATTCAGACACAGTTGACTAACGTGGGTTACTCTTGGCTAAAAACAAGATCTCAAAATCACATCAATAACCCATGATTTATGAGTACTGGGCACTATTGAGTGTTTGCGCAGTCCAGAAACAAAATATAGAAGAAGTTTACTAATTGTCTTCAGGATATTAGCTAATGCTTTGTTGATGTTTCTAGATAGAATGCGAAAGTATTAAATTTTATAAATTCACTACCTACCATCAATTCCTACCTAGACAATATCAAGAAAATTATAAGCAACTATTGTGATAAATTGATAAAACCATCAATCAGAAGTTTCATTTTTTAAAAGAACTGAAATACATAGATATTTTATTTTAATCACTTGTCAAAAAGGTAGATTGTCTTGCTTTTCACGATATGAGTCGATACTCTATCGCACTGGTAGTGCAATCATAGAAATAGCTAGTACTACCTAATGAGTGTCAATTTAAATAAAATGTCACATTTTGTTGCAATAAACAGAAATCCCATGGTAATAATGATTTCTTAAATAAAAACTCTATATAATTATCTCTTGACCTTAATTAAGATCAGTTACAAATTACTACTCGTATAATGACTATGCAATTAGGTATAATCAACATATAGGTACATACCTACATACTTTCCGGTTAGGTTTATAGACAAAAGTTGCACTGATTTTTTTGTTCAAATCGATTTCTGTTTTCTAGGCACTTGTGTTAGACCATTATTTTGTAGTAGTTAATTATGTAATTTATTTCTTGTTAAACTTAAAAAATGTCAAGTACAACATTGATCTGGGTATTGCTGGGCGTCAGGCGTTTAAACAAGACAATACCTAATATCTACTTTATACTCCCCATACAATCATATCCACATAATTTTGGCAAACGGGATTGAACTTTGTCTACTACAAATTCTAATGGATATTATCAATACGCTCTAATAAGTAGGTTTGTAAAAGACTGAATATTATTTAGGTGTATTAAAATATTTATTTTGCCTAAGTAACCTAAATAAAATAAACATGTATTTTCAAATTACACAAAGTTCATTAACCATTAATATTTAAATTTTTGTCAGAATTAAACTTTGTCTATTGTAAAAGGCTAATTCAATTATGTTAAATCGATTTTTGAGGCGTTTATCACAATCATGTTTACAGTTTTCTGATGGTTGAGCATAAATATGGGATAACTCAGGAAGCTGACCATACAAAATTAAACTTTGTATCTCAGTACCTACTCATTTTTATTTTCTTAACAAGGTACATGAAACCGTATTATAATTTAGAGGTTACTTGATACAACCAATAATAACAAATGTATTTATTTTCTTTGGATACAACCCTCATTTAAAGGTGACACATGTAAAGGTTTTTCGGCCACCAGGGAGTCAAATTGCAAAGTAGGTATGTGTACCTATCGGTATTAGTGCTTTAATAATTTTCTAGTTTTTAGCCGACTTTTAAAACGGTCACGCTAATTAATTGTTATATAATATATAACTTATAAGAGTAACCTTTTTAAAAGTAGGCTACAAACTACACTATATATAATCTGTATGGTACATATGGCTGCTGTACGATATTACGCAGGTGCTTTTGCAATCAAAAACAAAATACTCAATAAAATACAATGTGGATCACATCAAAGAAACACCGTTAAATTATCGGAATACATTTATGTAGATATGTATACATTTTGTACCTACAATATTGGATGCCTAAATCTGTTAGGTAATGTTTAAGAGAATGAATTTATTGGGTGATTTATTGTGGTATTGATATGTATTATTTGTATAAGAATCTATTTGTATTTAATCATAATTTAAATAAATATCAATTTTATTGTGCAAGGAAAATAATTCTAAACAAGTTGGTACCGAGTGATACAGGTTTGTCAAAAGATTAGTACAATAGGTGCCAACTTATACTTAACTACACAATAATGCAGTTTAGATGCTATAGATTTTGTCGATTTTTTTAAACTGAAGTTCCTATAAAAGAAGCTATCATGCAATATAGACTATGTTGGATACGTAAACCTATATCTATACTTTTTTAAAATGACAAATTTTATTTTTTGTATAAAAAATATATTTTAAATACAAAATATGATATGGAATTTCTTTTATTATTTTTCTTTAGACAATGGAATTGGGCTATACAACTATTAAGAGATTCTTCAAATTCCAGTTCTGATCCTAGCCCCAGGGGTGCCAGTGGAGATAGTTTTGAGGATTATATGCGTGACCTCCATCAAAGAGCTAAATCTGCTGAAAGGGAAGCAAAACAATTAAGGAATGCTCTGAACTCTTCAGGTCAAGATTTAACCTTAATTCCAACAAGTGCTATAAATCAGAACCGTCGAAGTATCGGTGGTGTGGATGAAGAAATGATACTACCAGTCAATGCTAAACGTGTACAAAGTCGAAACAAAAATCGCTTTATCAGGTAAGTAAATTTTATTATCGTTGCTTAGTTAAGTGTGTATATGGACTGTTCTATTACATTACAGCGACGACTATCATTACCATAGCGATGGCCCTGCAGATAATTCTTATGCAACGACACGCTTTAATAACGAAGTATGTATAATTTTATATAACAATTTAGGCTAAAACTTAAGGTATCAAAAATTACGATTAAATCACTGATGTTGGTCATCAGTAAAAGGTTTCAGGCATTAGGCATATATTTTTAATTTTACAAATATGAACTTTGTTTTTTACATTGGGTCCTGTTTTTTCTGTCCAGACAAGCTGTATTTTGTTGTATATCGCTTGAAATTTAAATATGCATAAATTATTAAGATTAGAGAATGATTTGTATCAACAAGAATTTGCTTTTAACAACATCTGAGTGAAATTCATCAACACCATCATCACGAGGAATGAAAAGTTTGTTCATGACCTCATTTAAACTCTCAAAGCAAAATCGCAATCCATAGGCCTTGGGTTCTAAGCTGAAAAAATAGAATTTGTTGAAATTAGATGGAAACGTCACTTCAATTCATGAAATGTGTTACGGTTTTAACATTCCTGGCTACTTTTTTCAGAATGCATCATGATTCAGTATAATGGCAACTTTTATTGACTGAGATAAGCAGTCTCTTGTCCATAATGGCAACAAATAGCTCAACATTTATGTAGCTCATTCTGTTGTTAAAAATACTATAGACACTATGGTGATTCTTCTCAATTTCCGTATCAGATGAACAGCACTAAAATCTGTGACGTTCTGAAAATGATCGGTCTTCTTGATTTGCAAACAGGCTTCACAAAGTTCTGCTACTTCTTTTGCCTTTACGATAACAAATCAACAGATCAGCATAACTTCCGGTGGATTATTTGGGCTGAAATTTAGTAAACAACTCGGTACCTAACAAAAATTCATCGACTATTTAAAAAATCAAAATGCGGAGGCCGAGATAGGGCCGAAGACGCCATCCACTTCAAAATGTAAAGTTCGTCCAATTGACTTCAAATTCGGTCTGTTGGTCCATTCAGTAGCACAAATACACAAATATTTTTTCACATATTACTGATTGTCAATTTTGCCTTCCAAAATGATAATCAATATTTTGGAGTCAAAAATCGATTTTTGGGGAAAAAAATCTATAATAAAAAAAACATTTTCATTCCAGATGATGAGTTTGTTGTTGTTGGCTTGGGGCACACTCTGAAGAGCGTCAAAAGCGGCTTTAATGTCAGTCCGGTCCCTATTTTCCTAGCACCCATCCAACTTCATATTAGAGCAAATCCTGTTTCGGTCATAGATTTGCATTTGAAAGTAGTATATTTGAAATTAACTGATTTTGTCAACAAAAAGGTATAAATAATAAATTTCCAGATCATAAATATGTATGTCAGCACAATTATTTTTGTTAGTAGTACCTATGTACATTATGACAACTGTTTCATGTAAATGCTAAAATCCAAGTATTCTTGTATATTGGATGTAACAAGGATTTTAGTTTTATCTATGATTCATTCTGGTTATTTTACAGGAGATATTAAAGGTGCTAACGCTTAAAAGAAACATAGCAACACTCAAAATAAAGATATTTGAAATTTTCCTGAAAGCTTCATCCAAAAACCTCTAATAAGCGAAAAATCAGTTACAGACTTATTGAAGTGTCCTTTGTGCTCATTCACCAAAGCACAAGTGGCTACTATCTCATACTTTTCAATCTACATTAATTCAGAAGGTTATAGGAATTTGATTTTATTCTCTATAGGTTTCCAGATTCTATTGATGTGTCATTTACTGACACAGCTCTAAGTTGAATATCCCGTTTTTGAAAGTCATTTTCCTGTTTGTATTATTAAACATACATGGTTTTGCCGTTTTTGGTTACAAATTGAAGTAAATCCTAAATACCTACACTTTTTTGTGTTACAAGTACTAACCACATTACCCTTGCAACTAATGATAAAATAATAGTACCAATGAAATCACCAAATTCAATTTAGTAGGGACAGAAACCAAAATAAGCCTCTAAGCTGAACAGTAATGATTTATTAACATTTTTACGTTTTTTGCTATAAATGGGCACGACGTTTTAGTTGTAACATATAATAAATATGAATAGTACCAATGAAATTAGTGTATATAATTCAGGGTAGGTAGATGTCAAAATAATGACTATTAATGAATGACAATGATTTAATAGACACGGTTACAAATTTGTTTTTGTGACGCATGCGCAGTACGTTCCATTTGCAATCTATGAAAAAATAGTACTGATGAATTCAGCTTATGAAAGTTAGTGGGAATAAATACCAAAAGAATGCTTAAATGGTTCTAAACTTTAAAAAAAAAGCATTCTATATTGCTTAAATGGATGCCTCATTTTTATGTCTGCTATTCTATGAGGGCCATCATATATTAGGGCAAGTAAATAAAAAATAGTCATTTCAAAAGGAAATCTATCACAATGAAATATTTCTAAATGATTTAATAGTTTCTAGTGATTAATTTTTAACTCTACTGGCTTAGAACCCAAAATCATTGAACCATAATTGTTGTACCATAGTAGTTGATAAATTATTTAGTCAATGAAAGTGAAGTTTTATATACTTATCAATATGCTTAATAATTATGTAGGTATCGAAATCCTACTATTCTTCATTTTAAAATCTGTAATATCTTTCTTTTAAAATTTTAGCTTGCAACTCTCGGTAAGTTAATTTATTTCATTTATTTTTTTCTTCATTTTCTTTTATTGTTGATTTATTTATTAAATAGGTATCCATTACTTGCATTAAATTTTAGCTTGGCCAAAAAATAAAAGAAAACAGGGACCTCGTTCAGTTGCAAGTTCAATAACGGATGATGATAGAAGTATAGGATCGTCATCTTTAGGTGGTCGCAGTCCATTGTGTACGTCATTCTAAATCCCTAATTTAATATGCTTATTTTGTATAAGAAATTAGTCTAATTCGAGAAAACATTTATTTAATCATACACTTTATATTTTGTTTATTAACTTTAACTTTACTTTATTAAATTATTTTATCTAATCAATTTTCTAATGCTTACCATTTTTGGCACAAAATAAACTGTATATTAAAAGGATAAATCTTTTTGGGGTTTGTAATTTTAATGTTTAGTCGTCAACAGATAATAGAATTATGGTACCTAAATGGACTACTTTCGAGTAATATGACTTCAATGTCATAATGTTCTGAAAGAAAGATATCAAAACCATGATGTATCTAATCATGTACACAACTTTCTCAAGAAACTTGACAACTACACAGATGAATAAACTGCAAAATAGTTACCACCTCTACCTATTGGTAATATTGCATTAGGTATGTAATAAATTTTCTTTTTTCTTTAGTTATTATGCCTGCTAGTCCAGCAATTGAAATTCAACGTCGTTGTGATGCACTTTCTCGTGTGTTTCTATACCTGGACACCAAGTCATTAGCAATGGCCGGCCGTGTTTGCCGAGAATGGTACCATGTGAGCAGACAACCGGCCTTATGGAAAAGAATTAGAATTATTAGAGCAAAACTTGGAGCTAAAGCACTACTTCAATTATTGCGGTGGTGTACTGAAGTAAGTCATTTAATTTTTAAATCATGTTTTATAAGCTAACTTAATTTTCTCTTAATTAAATCTAATTCTTATATTGCTTTTAAATATTTGCCTCTATAATCTAAGCCAATTACAGATCTATTTAATCAACTTCTCTTAACAAATTTAGCTAAAGACCTTAATTTGCCCAACAAGTAAATTTTTTGAAAATCTAGTTCGATTTCATATAATTTGACCAATAAAACAAGTTTTATTTGATCAGCGTTTAACTTATCAACTGTTTCTAGGAAACTGAATTAATTTGTTGTGATCACAAGCGGATACCCCTTGATTAAAATCGTAACAGAATATATATATATATATTCACTTCAATACTATGAACAACAACATCGGAAAGCCATAAATACCACGAGAATCATATAGCTGTGACATTAATGTAGCCAGCCCAGTAGACTTAAACCGAAATGAACCAAAAGACAATACTCTCATACGGGAGTAGTAGGTTTGTGATACGTCATTTGAGTCCGTCTTGGTCTATTCCTCAACCTGCCAACTCATTTTAACAGAAATATATTTCTCTGAAGATTGTGCTGTTTCTTCAGATAATATGTTCATCATATACCTTAAGTTGTGGACTATGACTGGTAAATATTCTACGACTCCTTGAATGTTGAAAGTTGCAAGTGTGATGTGCGATTCTTCTCATTTTGCCTGTGAGGTGATTGTGGTTAATAACTGGTCACTTTTGGCGGTTATCGCCTCACTACGATCTAATGGCTTGTTGCACATGTTAAGACGGCTGCGCCTATCCTCACTCAAGAGGTATGGTTTATAACCAATTTTGTTGCTTTCATATGGTTCTTTGGACCACTGTTGTAAAATTGACATGAACTGATCAATACATTCGTTTCCATATATAAATCTCTAGCGATCGTTGGGATTTAAAGAACAAAAGGACTCAAGCTTCTCCGCGCCTTCTTCGTTTGCATTTCCTGAGCGTTTGTCCGGGTCGGGTGAGCTGGTTGTCCAAAGTCGTTCCCATTTTTTGATGTGATAAGAATGATAAAGTATTTTGAATATGCCGCTATCACTATATAGATTTATTGCTGTTAGATAGACGGCGGCAACAATAGCTTTCATAAAATTTATTGGTTTTGTTGAGATTACGATAGGGCGTAATATCCATATTAACGCTAGTGCCTTGGGAGAGGGTAGGAGCTTGCGGAGCCATTCCATAAGCGTTTAACTTATAGCGGTTAACATTGACTTGAAATTCTTTGATTGCTTTAACAACACAATTACTCTCATTGTTTGTAAACTGTTCTATTTGCTGATTGAAATTTGATACAATTATAAGATATATTACCAAAAAATAATTATCTTTTGGTAATGTATCTTCAACTCGTCTTCAAAATACTGGAATTACTGTTGTTTGGGAAAAAAACAATGAGGTCGCCTATCCTTGTTGCGTTTTCAAACTCAACTGTTAAAATATAATGTAATTTTACTTGAGCACCTTTCGGAAAAATATGGTTTTCAAATTAGTCATAAAATATATTTCAATATGTAGAAAAAGTTTCATTTGATCTACAGGGTGTCTCATAAGTCTGGACCCATAAGAAAATATTTGTATAATATTGATATTATTAATGTATTAGTACTTACAAGGTTACAGAAAGTTCGCAAGACATATATGGGATGAAGGTTTTTTTTACAAAATGTGTTCTACGTGAACACCATCACAAACAATACATGTACACAAACATTGTTGATAATTTTAGTAGAAATTGTTGAACCAGCATCTGAGATAAGTAGGCATAAGTGGTGTAAATCCCTATTTTTTGCAGAATAAACCAATGCTCATAGGACTGGGCTTCGGGGCAGCCATTTTACTGGCCCTCGATGTCCAATCCAGTGTCCTGGTAATTCATGATTTAAAAAGTCCCACACCTTGTTGTTATAATATGCAGGAGGGCCATCCTGTTGGAACCATACCGGATTACGATCAATATGACGTCTATTAAATTCAGCAGCAACTTCTCTATGACTCCTGTTTCACACTAACAAAATCACCTCAACACGTTCGTCCTTTGTTAAAACCATTGACAGAATGAAATGCTT
>JAUYWI010113416.1:0-10766 GCA_034780595.1 Parotoplana pacifica
GAAGAAAGTTTGCCAATTTTGCATAAGAAGAGAAAAAGAAGAAGATATTGACAAAAAAGTACTTGGAAGCCTGTTTTATTATTAATAGGCACTCACGCTGTCAAAGCAGGTCCTGGCCAATTATATTTGTATAATTGTCATAACTTTACTAAATAGTAACTTTAGTAATACAACCAAATTATGTTAAAATGTAAAAGACACCGATAAAGGAAACATATTATTGTGGTTGTGCTGATTGTTAAACAACCAAATAATAATCCAGCTTTGCTTCTTAAATATGTTATTAATAGTGGTCTAAATTCAAGTTCCATTAATTGTTCCATATTCGATTTTTGCTAAATTTCATTAATCTTACTTATAAACTATTAGTCTCATTTTCCTCGATATAATTATGTACACATTTAGATATTTTTCTTTGAACTTTTTCAGAAGGTAAGTTTTTTATCAATTAAATGGATCACTCAATATGCACTTAGTGACTCCTGAATTTTATTGAATGATTTGTTTTTTTTCACTTATTGTAGGTAGAAAGTTCCGGAGTTGTTAAGCAAAATGTGACTATGTATGTAGAGTATAGTGAATTATATTTTTGATATAAGAATGAAATGAAACACGATAGCTATAGTAGGCTAATAGAATTTGGTAAGTCACTGAAAGCTTAAAATTAGTGCATATTTTATGCATTAATATGGAATTTGTATTCAAAATATATTGTAAAACAGAGTTAGTCAGGCCGGCTGGAGAAACCAGTGAGTTGATGGAGTTCTAACAGAATTCTGTTTTATAAATAAATATCCATACCAAATTTCTAAACTTTATTATACAAGTTAGTTCTAAAATATTGATAGATAATTAATATCTAGATTAGGTACGAGTTTGTGTTTCATCTTTGTGCATAATTTTATTCAATTGTCATCTTTATACTATGGTACAGAATTTTTGGAACTTTGTATCTTGTTCACTCAGTATCACTTTCTTTTAGGACTTTCATTCTTGTTTTATTTTAACGCATTTCTATGCTCTCATAAATTTGACATTTATTTGACGTTGATCCAAATCTGATTAGAGTTAGGGATCCAGCAAAGATGAGAAATCCCTCTATCATTTATTTTAACAGTTCTTAAAATTTAAATATATGATTAAAATATCTGAGCTTTAAAAAGCTTTACCGTGGTAAATTTAGATAATGATGGAACACTAAACAATTTGTAAACAACACATTTTATTAGACATTTGAACAGTTTTACAACAAAAAGAAAAAGTCATACTGAGGTTAAAGTTTGTATATTTTACGTATAAAACTGATACTCCAAATATGTTGTTAAGCTTTGGCTTATAGGTCAAAGAAAATATATTATGACATTTTTAATATTTGAATGTTTCTATTACGTCTCCGGCCACCAGCTGACTCATTCAATGGGACCACCGGCCCAGCAAATCTACGACACCCGATGGGCGGCCTACCTTCCCTTCGACCAGTCCTCGGGCATACAGCGGTCCGGCCTTCTTCAAGTGACACCGCTCCACCTGGCCATGAAGGGCGGTCCTCTGCCCACACCGGATGGCACGCTGATTTATGGTGGCAGCGATACGGAGGCGTCTGCCAGTGTGCACCTCGATGCTGCGTTCTCAATGAAACCAAAGGTGAATTATTAGGGCATTTTGTTAACAGTCTCTGTTGTTTTGTGAAAGTAGATATTGAGGTAGTTGATTAGCCGTAGGAAGGTTTTTAATTCTTCGTGCACTTTCTAGTAAATATTTCTTTTTTTATTGAGATATTTCAAGTAATTTGAATTTGTTTGTAATTTCTAATGCAATATTCATTAAATATATTATGAATAAGATAGAAGGTTAAAAATTTAATTTAATTTAACTTTTTTATGACACTAGATAGGTTGTATCATTTGGTTCTGTATTTATCTAGTGATATAAAGTAAACTTTTATTTATAGGATACTGATACTGTCGAACCTCAACCAAGCTATCGCTCTTCCCAATTGGCGCCATCAGAAACCACTGAGAGGTATGCATTCCAATCAACTTGATTTAGTAAGAAAAAGAAATTCAGTTGTTGTGGGGTTTTTTTTTGTCAGAAATGATTTGTAGAGTCGTTGATTTGACAAGCAAAACAAGTGCTTGATAGTGTTCTAATATTCTTTATATTTCAAATAATATGAGTGTTTTCGCGTTATCTATTGATTACAGGGAGCAAAGGTGCGACAATTTGTGTAAATATTTTTTTTGCAACTAGGAGTAATTTCAATTCCAGCCTTTCAAGAGTATTTGATAAATTTCCCGGTTTGATCTGGGTTGGTAGTCTTTAAAAGGATCAGGTACATCTAGAGAGCTGCATCGGTTTTGTTGATCAAGTTACATATTTTATCTAAACTAAACACACATTTATTTTTAATAATTTTTTCTGAGTATTAGCTAACTCTCTGTGTTTGATGTGTTTCTAACCATTTATTTTGTTGTTATTTCTTGCTTGCTTTTCTCACAAGGCTAAAGCCTGAGCCCATGATAAGCAGGGCATCAGCCAGTCTGTCCAGGGCAAAACCACCAACCCCGGACAGTATTGTTGATAATAAGTAAGTGTTTTGTTTTCTTGCATCAGACTTTGTCGCCCCGTATCTGACCTTCCTGCTTCACCTAGCTAGGCAAAATAGAATATTAGTTCAGCAATGCTAATTTACAATCGCATACATAATAAATAAGATAAATTAAATATGTGTGAGAATAATCTAAAATATTTACTAATATTAATCAAGTTCGAATCTTACAATTCTATTTTATTCTTACTACTTATACAATAATATTTATTTATATTACTATTAAACTTATAAGTAGTATGAAAGGGCAAACAAATGTAAGTTTTCAGACTACGAACATTTAACAAATAGTGACGTTAACAGCTGCTGTTGACGAAATTGTACTAAAGATGCTAATACTGTAAGCCTGTCTTCAGCTGCACTAGAAAAACAAAACCTAAGTATTTTCTATGATTAAGACATAATGGTGAAATAGGAAGAAATAAAATATTCTTATGAAACCGGTTTCAGATTTTTTTTACAAAATTCATACACTAAATATTATTTTCCATAAGGTTTTAGGATGTCAAGCTATTCAAATAGAATGCATGTTCACTGTTTGCAGAAGTTTAGTCAATTATATATTCTGATTTTTATCTCTTTAGAAACATTAATTGGCATTTAGGTATTGGTAATCATAGCTGATTTATGTTTTTGCTCATTTTTATATAGCTTTTATGTATGTATACACACTATTATTATATTATGTAAAAATTATTTACACTAATTACTCTATGATTTATAATGCTTATTTTATTTGCGAATATATTAATTACCATTTTTCGATTGGTTCAGATATTTTTATTCTGGTTGGGAACGTTTGTCTCGGAGTGTTCATAAATAATTCCTTAAACAGAATCAGTAAAAAGGAAAATCTAATATATTGATATCTTATTATAGAAAATTAATAGAGAATTGTGTACCATCGCTCAATAATCCAAGGTGAATTTCCACCTCGTATTTTGATGAAGTAATTATTCAGCGCGTCACAAAAATTATGTATATAAAAATAACAATATACCTACTTACATTTGACTAAAAGTTGCTGTTTACAAGAATTTAAGCTAAACATTAAAGCTTAATTCACTTTATATTTGTAATAATATAAAATGTAAAATGATGTTTTAATGACCTTAAAACGAAATATTGCACTAATAAGCTGGCAGAACCTGATCTATTGTCTCATCTATTCAGTAGTACTAGGGTTCAAATTACGTTTGTGGTAGAGGTTTGATGTTGTATCACATTTCTGAAATGAGCTACCCCTAATTTGTCTAGTTTGGAATATTTATTCGACATATTCATTAAACATTATATAATATCAAATTATTCTTATTATTAAAGTTTCACGTACTGTTTCAGACGTACCAGCCAGGGTTCTGATATGCTACAGGCAACCCCACGTGGTCACCCCACAGCACCTGGATTCCCGGCACACTTAGATCCCACGCAGCTGAGCCCGCGGGCTACACTAATGCCGGCGCCACACATGGCCCAGATGCTGCTCTACTCACAGATGATGCGCAGTCTGGCGGCCTCCACGGGCGCCCCCACTCCGGGCTTCCCCGACATGGGCGGGTCCTACGAGCCGGTGAAAGAGACAGTGGCTCCCTATATGCTTTCTGGACCAGTGATACCAATGGGACTACGCGTGCACACTGGCCATGGTTTGTCGAGAACAGCCTATGCCAGACTCTACGCTACAGGTAATGTACATATGTGCATGGTGTTGTTTATTTGGATTTTATTTCGTCAACCTTTAAGACACACCCATCTATTCAATTTTACACTATCAGTCAAATATCTATGTAGAAACTAAAATATTGTATACAGTGATGGTTCCTCCATAAAAAATCAGACAAGTACCGAAAATTTCAGCTCGATTAATCTTGTAGTTAGTTTTTTTTAGATATTCGTATTTGTATATTACATACATATGTAGCTATATTCTCCAACTAGAGTGTCAAATTGACTTTTAGTATTAACTTAACCATAGAAATAGATATAGATACACTCTGTCTATCCATTTCTATAGACCTACTGCTTCATTCCAAAGTAAGTACTTAGATAGCACAATTTGTAGAAACTGCGCATGTGATTCTTAAACACTGCTTTCTTATTTCAAATGAAGCAATTTATCAATCGTAATTTTCCACAAAAAAATACAATAGTTTCACCATTTACCCAATGGTATTAATGGAAATCTAGAACTACATAGGTATATGCTGTACTGAAATAATAAATTTGAGTTGTAAAATACTGACTTAGAACGAACTTATAAATAATTAAATATTATAACTATAACATGGAATCGGGAATCGGTTTCATCATCATATTATTTTTGAATTTGAAACAGCCCATATTTGAAAATATTCAAATAAAAATTGCAATACCATTTCTTTTAATATTTTAATTCTTGTTTGCATTCATTTTAACCATGCCATGAAGTAAATTGATATATTCATACTGTTTCTTATAATTTGAGTGCAGGTTTTCCGCATATCTTGGACAGGAACGGCGATGCACCAGAGGTCATTGACCCGACAGATGATGTGAAGATTGACATCATGAAAGAGCTGAAAGACCCACTGCAGTGCAACAAGATTGTGCTCCAGTTTCTTGCTTATGCATCGTAGGTGTAGAAAGATTATTTTGCAAGTCTCCACGTCTTGATGGCTAGTTCTATTTGGGTTTTGTAAATTGTTTGTATTTCAGCATGCCGGAACAGTTTACAGGTGGCCACAAGCTGTCCAGTGTCTATTTCACCTTCCAGCTTTATCGATTTCCACAGTTCACGACTCCCAGGTAATATGCACCCCATAGTTCATTGCATGTAAGTATATGGAGTTATAGGGATATCATAGATTGAAACATGATTTTTGGATATTCTCGATAGAGTTTATTTTGAAACAGTCATAGTTGTTCCTAATTTTATTTCTTATAATAACCACAATTATGATATTTTTGGTATTATTTGTCATATTGGTTCTTCAATCAACCATGGTCATTACATTTCTTACATTGTTGGTATAAATGTAATGATTCCATCATCACTAAAGTCGTTTTTGATTTGCCTTTTAATTCAAATAGTGCTTGTTTAGCATTTTACATTTTGAATAATAACTAGATTATGGGAAGAGTGACGGTTGTGTACACATATTATTTTATATTTTTACTATTTTACATTTTCATTTCTGCCCAAATTGTTTTATGGTTTTTGATTTTAGGATTTCGGATATACTAGAGGATATTTTCAATCACCGAGCTTGACTGGCCATCTTCCTCCACCTCCTACCTGCAACAAGTAAATCAGCACTACCTGTTGCCAAGTCGTGGGGGGGGAGGGAACTACACCCACTGTAGCACCTAACCCTGTACGACTAAATACATACCCATCAATGGACGGAGCTGCTCTTCTGTGAGCAAACGGTCAGTTAGCTACAGATGGTGACTCGATTAAAACGCTGTTGTTTAAGGCAGTGACAAACTATATGTCTATATCCCAGCGGAACCCAGTTGAAGATAAGCCTACAATGGTTGATATCCTCAGAATCAAATGCTCGGGAAGTGGGAGAATGTGGCATAGACGCCGGTTAAAATAATCCTTTATTCTCAGATACCCTTGGGAGTAATTTTGTTGAGGGCAGGTGAGCAAATCATCTAGAAAAGCCTCTAAGAAAATACGAAAATAGGCCTTCAACAATGTATATCAGGTACAGCTGTTCAAAATATCAAATATAAATGAAATTTGAGGGAACAACTGATTGCAATTGTTCATGATTTCTACAGACTCCAGAAGTCGGTAGTACGGTATAATGGCAACACAACGAATAATTTCGCTATTTGAATGGCGTTTGGAAAGGCTTTATAGTGTTCCCCCTCTTTACACTATACATAGAGCAGGTCATGAGGAGGCAGATCTTTGCGGCTATGGAGTTCGCGTATGTGACAGCCGTGTAGCAAATCTCCGATATGTTGGCGTCACCGATTTAATATTAGAGAATTATCCGAATGCAGCAAAAATTCTGTATTACATAGGTGAATACAGCCCAACAAAATGGAATATACAACGAAAAGCAACGAAGATCAAACTAATGAAGTCAGTAGATTCGACACATATCATTGCAATAGATGGTACAAACATCCAATACTTTAATGAGTTAAACTGTTTGGGATTGAGTAAGAAAGCTAAAAAAACTTCTCAGAAAATGCACGTATAAGACAAGGAGTGCCCATTTGGAAAGATACTGCTGTTCTAAGTAATTATTTAGAAGCGTGATATGTAGATAAAAAGCACTAGTGTAACGCATAGAACAGAGAATTGGACGCTAAAGAAGTAACTGCGGAAAATATAGAATCGCTCTAGAATTAGAACTCGTGTATAAGAAGCACCTGTTTTGTTTTCAATGTGATTTTCGAAGGTGGATGCTTATAATGACTATATCATGCACATTACATAAAGTTTATGAAATACTTAAATGAAATCCAAAATAATTTTGGTGCATAATCTAATTTTATTAAAATAGTAATTCTGAAAATTACAATTTTAGTTGCGTCATACATAAATGAAATAGTATAAGCATAATCTATATCAAATAGCCAGGTAATATTTAAATTAAAAAATGTAACACAAAAATCATTTGTTATCAAGTTATTCAAGTGATATAATAAAATCAGAAATATAACAAACTATACAAACTATGAAAAAAAACAATTTCAGGTTAAAATTTCCAGGAAAAACTATATTCGAAAGTGGCTAGGCAATAATCCATTCTAAAAACAATCATTTCTATAAACAGTGAATCGATATTTAATGTATCAATAAATATTGACTAATATATAAAATATAAAATTTCTGTTTTTAAACGCAGTTGAACTAAAATTTAGAAGGAGGTTTCGCAGAACATTTCAACCAAAAATTAATAACAGGACGTCTGATCAAAGACTTATAAAAATCACATGTCGAAACAAATTTAAATTGTGTAGAAGTGTCTATTAAAATAATTTTAATATTTAAGATGTTTTTAAAAGTTGTTATAGAGAAAAAGGTAATAACTGGAGATAATAAATTTCCAAATACACTTTTAATGAGTTTTCTGTTAACGGTGGATTTAATAACCTATATAGACCAAGAGCTATTAGTGTATTTTTTGCAGTACGAGAAAAACAGTGGTTATAAAATATATAAATTTTGGCTTTGTAAAAACAGAACAAACTAGTTGTATTCCATAACAGATTAAGACATTTCGGTTTTTTAGTATATAACGAATGTAGATCCTTTGAAAGCAAAGACAGAATAGCTTTGGATACAAATTGAAAATTGGTCAAGATAAATTAAAATGTCAGTAAAAGTATGTATATGTACATATATACTTATTATCTACTTAGTTGTGTCTCTCTAATATTTGGCGAAAAGCAGTCGTACAGTAATTGGCTAAACGACAGTCTAGTTCTAGAAAATAGTTGGCATGTTATCTGATGTATTTTGTTTCTGATTAAATAACAGTTTATTGTTAAACGTGTGTTACGAAAAATGTTCGGAATGATATGGATTAACCAAATAATTTTAAAGTTTCATTAACGGTGTACTTTATGTTGAAACATCAGCGTAGTGTAAAGTCGAAGTAAATTAGCAGAGCAGAAATACAATGAGCGCTTGTCATTAACGCCGCTGTAACATTCATTACTGGTGCAACTAGATAATCTGGATAATCCAGTTGTAGATATGAGTGAAACTAAAGCTATCAAAAACAAGATAATGAAGTTAAATTAATCAGAATGCATCGTCCAGAATTGTCAACTGTGAACTGAAAAATATAGAACTTATAAGTTCAAAGTTCATTCCTGTATCATTTCTCGAAAACATGTTATTCTTTTGACCAAGCCGATAATGATATCATATAAGGTGAGCAAACTAACCCCAATAAACATTCCAAGGTTTCCACCGATATCGGATAACAAACCATAGATATCATAGATGTATTCTTCAATTTCAGCATTAATTCGATTCATTTTGAGGTAAATATTAATCAATGTGAAACGACTTTGCATAAGATTTACAAGTTCCTTAGCTTCTTTGCCGTTTAGTTGATGGTCTCCGTCAGAATTTTGAATATTGTCACTTTGAGACTTGTATAGCAAATAATAATGGTATATCATTGAACTGATATTCGATTCCTTAATATTTTCTTTTTTAAGTAGGTGTTTATACAGATTCATAATAGAGTCATGCACATGTTCTATGGTTGGCCATTTATTGGAACGTGATGATACTGCATAAATTGTTGAATTGCAAAAGGTTGGACATTTAGCATTTAATTGATATGGATTTTTCAATCTATTGTAGTAGCAGACAAAGTTTTTATAGAATGGATTAATTTCAGTTTCATTTATGATTGATTTTTTCATATTTTTGTAAATTTCATCAGATCCTAGATTATCATAATCAGCTACTAATGCCCCAAAATTGCCACCAACTTCTCTGTTGTAAACCTCTGTTAGAAACTGCAAACATGTATGTTGAATATTTAATGAGCCAGTGGTATCGTTTCTCCTGTAACGCTCCGGATCCTGACATCCGCATTCCTTCATAACCTTGTTTTGAATGTATTCCTCAATACAGTCTACTTTTGAGGTAAAGTATTTATTAATCAAACCAACAGCATTTGACCAAGGCCTATTATTAATGCATTCATTGTCATGTCGATTTATTGTTACTATCTCTTTTGAAGAAAGTATTATGTCAGTTGCACGGCCAACGGAAGCCTGAATCGCATTAGTTTGTAAATCAGGGAAAGAATGGGGATTATCTATGGAAACAATAAAACCTTTGAAATTGGAATGAGGAAGTCCTGATCTCCTGCCGTCAAAAGAATATATACCTGCATCTAAAATCAGATTTAATCCATTTTCTTTGCCAGGTTCCACAACATTACGATTATTGAATTTAAAACTGTAGCACCCAAATTGATAAGGATGGTAATGAAATGTAAAATTCTTAAAGGAACATTCCTCTCCCTTAAATAAGCAATGTACCATGAAATCATTTGGACTTTGAATAAATGTGGTGTTTTCTGAATTTATTTGTTGATTTGAAAATGCACTGCTATCTTCTGTGGAGTAACCAATTTTGCTTAGAAGTATAGTGTAATACAGATAACGGGCATGATAATCAGATCCATAAGCATATTTTAACATTTTATCCCTATCAAGCCTGGCATTACTACAAACAGTCACCTCAGGCCATACAAAGGGTGCAGCATTTGGTTGAGATGTTTGAGCTACTGGACCACTTTGGTATCGAACTACAAGGTCATGAGTAACGAATCCGAATCCTGAAGCTGCCGCACATATTATGATTAGCCATATGACATTGAGAATACAGCTCCTGTGTTGACAATCTTTTCGCAATTCAGTTGCTGTTGCAGGTGACGTATTTCTCTCAACATTGTCTGGTTGAATTCTATTTCTCTGAGTATGCTGTAATTCTACAAGCAAAAAAAACACAACATAAATAGATTAGTTGATTGTGTTAAATTATTGCTATAGGTAGTACGTAGGGTGTTCAAAAATCTTAGCATTGACATAAAGGAAAAAAATATTTTTATACCTGATATGTCTGCCACAGGGTGCTAAATATTTGATATAAAATTGAAAGAGGAAATTTCTGATAGTTTGTTGAACATTGGCTGAAAAACTATGAAACAATTTTCATTTATCAGATTCTAAGACTAATATTTATTCTCATTTTATCAATTCTTTTCTTAATATTATTCCTTCTAATTCAGATGCTAGCATTTCTGTTAATGCTGTTAATTCAGCTGCATTGACTAATTTTTCCTTTTGTCCAAAAAAGGTTTACATAATTTAAGGAGTAAAATAAATAAGAAGAAGGTAGTTAAAGAGCCATGTTTAATCATTAAATATCGACTAGTTTCGTGAAATCAATTTACAAAAGTTGTCGCTTTTTTAGGATAAAACATGGCTGGATCTTTAACTATCTTCTTCGTATTTACTTTTATCCTTAAATTATGTTTATCTAAATTTACTTATCTAAACCTACGTTAGTAGGTTGTTAGCTCATGTGGCAACCTACATACAGAAAGGTTATTAGGATATGACAAGAAAGGTCACTTTTCGGACAGCTGCCATTTGAAAACTATTTAACATTTTGATATAA
>JAUYWI010113427.1:0-10766 GCA_034780595.1 Parotoplana pacifica
ATCTCCTATGGTGCAGAAGGAGGGACCTTAAACATGGCTGAGGAAAGGCTTATCAATGCAGCAGAGATGTGGACTTGGAGAAGTCTTCTGAGAATCAACTACAGAGAGCACAGAACAAATGCTCGGATCTTTGAAGAAGGAAACGATCCTTCTATGGACACCAATGTAGAGGATGGGGTTGCCAGCTCACAAGAGCAATTCTGCACGGCAAAATGGAAGGCAGACGTCGAAGAGGTAGACCAAAGACCCGGTACCTTGATAACATCAAAAAAAGGTCTGGACTGGCTATGGATTTAGTCAACTCGCAAAGCTTGGCGGATCATTTCAAATGGCTCAGCTGAAGTTCAGCAATGAACATGCCATCATCATCATCAGGTGGTAAGTGGTATGTTAAAATTTCATGAAAAATATTTATTATTAAAAAAGTTACGGTAATTAAAAAATCTGAAAAGCAGTGCTCTCTATGTAATTTCACTTCAAACGTTTATGCCGGCTCATCTGTAATTTGTTCAATATAGTCACCAGGTATGTGAATGCATTTTGTCCATCAAGATTCCAGTATTGTCATATTGTCTCTGAATCAGTCTCTGGGAATGGCTTTCAGGATATCCCCTTTCTGATTCTTCAACTCTGGCCGAGATTCAAAGTGGTGCCTTCTAATGTGCAGGGAGAAAGATCAGGATGGTGGGGAAGTTGATCCAACTGGAATGTTTGAAGTTGATTCTGAGTCACAGGACAAGAAACCAAGGAGGGACTGTTTTTCAGCAGGACTGTGGTGCATACAATTACAAATGTCTTTGAGATGATCACTGAATAATCAGCATTGATAATCAGGGAGGAAACTAATACATATCAACAATGCCTTTGTTGTCCAAACAGCATGAAAGCAGTACATACTTTTGTCTGATGAGGAGTTGCCTTCACTGAGGAGGGAGAAGAGTCTTTTGGAAGTCTCCAGAGCGAAGAAAACCCAACTTCTGTTCCTCTGCTTAAAGCATTTTCTCCTAATAGCTGATCCAGTCACTGATGAATTTTGGTAACTGGGATACCTTCCAGGGTTCAAAATACAATGAAATACAAAACAGTGGACTTCTGGAGTTGAAATATCTTCCATTTTGTAAGTAAAACAAAAGAAACCGAAATTGATAAATCTATGGATTAAAATGTAACATTTGAATATTTAACCATAGAAAGCACGATGTTTTTCATCAAGAAATAGAAATGTGTTGGCCAGATGACCACCAAAGTACAACCCATACTCGATGACGTTGTCATGAATGCCAAGGAGTGCCAGGGACTGGAAAAAGTAAGTGACACCCAAAGAAGCACGGCTGGAGAAGTGCCGCAGTTAGAAATGGAAGATTCAGCATTGTCACCACTGGGTATCACTCAACCAATGATGCAATGAATACATATTTGCAAAAATTTCTATGATACACCCCCCCCCTTTATTAATCTGTGGTTCTATCAAAAAAATTATCTGTCTGTGTTAAAATGAATGCAATGTATTCAAATCTTCATACAAACAATGGTGAAAAAATTAACTTCATATTTTTAGTAGCAGTATGTTACTAAAATTACCCCTTGATGTATTAAAGTAATTGGCTGTATTAATTGTATGTAGAGGTATTAGGTATTGCATCATTATGTGCAGTTTATGTGAACCTTGTCCACGTTCGTTTAAAACTGTGTACACATTTAACTCAGTGCCACTTAAATGTCTAGCTCTGTTGAAGTTGATTAAAGCCTACACCTTTAGGTTATTCACACAAGTCTACTTTAATCAACATCACTCAACTCTCCTGAACTATCATTGGACAATTTACTGAAATCCACTCACCTTGATCTTGGCACCAACTCTAAGGAGTGGAAACATGGGTTAACAACTTTTAACAATTTCATTGCTGAGTGTGGCAAAAATGCTCCTGATGAACTGTGTCTCTGGAAACATTGAGGATTGAGTAAACTTTGATACTGTGACTGCAACCCTCACCACAGGACTCTATGTAAGGCAAACCAATGAGATTTTCACTTGGCACTTACTGGCTACCCATAGGCAGAATTCTAGTGAATCTATTAGTGATTTTTTACAAGAAACTATGCCAATTAAGCAAAGACTTCAGTCTCAGGGCAGTCAGTGTTGATCTTATTCATGACTCCTTCATTAAGGGAATTATTTCACCATCAATACTGATGCCTCCTTGAATACCAGCCAATGCATTGAATCTAGAACCCTGAAACTCAGATGGCGATGGAGTATATGGTGGATTTAGCACTTCAGCCGCAACAATGAAGCTCACTGTGGATTATAGTGAGGACATTGTGACCCTGCTATTTTTGAGGGGGCTCAGCCCACAACCAAAGTTTATGCCCTACTCATGATGTAACTTGCAATTCATGCAATTCATGGTATAAACCCCTACCTTTTCAGTCTGTTATACTTAAAACTTGTGCTCTGTGGCAGCTGCATGTCCAGACCATAGACATTGTATCTTACATAGATTGGTAATCTAAAATATTCCAATACTAAACTGTGGCACACCGCGTGTATGGCAATTTCAATGTTTTTGATTGGTTAAAATTAAAGAGATATCTTAAAATAAAATAATTTTTCAGAAGACATTTGCATAATGACAAAATTGAATAATAAACTTATAAAAATATACAAAAACACAACAAATATTGAAGAATTATTGTTGAATTAGCAAAAATATACCACAAGACAACTATAATGGTAGAGAGAAATATACTTTGAAAAAATCGTTAATAGTAGTAGAAATAAGTAGTATACACATTCTATCATAATTTATATGAATTTTTTGAAAATCGGTTTGCACAGCCAATAGCATACTTTTGCCATACAGAACCGAAACAAAAACTTTATAGCAACATACCAAGTTAGATTACCAATCTATTGTATTAAAAGTAATATACAATATCTATGGTCCAGACTCCTTGAAACAATCATCAATTGCAGTAGTGATTAATGGTAATAAATTCACAGCTTGATTGGCTCTGGAAGCTCAGATAGTTTTATTAGAGAGCAGGCTGCATATAAATGCAAGCCAAAAAAGAATTGAAGAATCATCTGTCTGGTCACGACTTCCTACGACAACACTCGAGTGTGATCATTCAATTTAGTGGACCTAGCTGATGAAATTTGTTATGCTTCCTTAAAGAGGAAATCAACAAGGTCTCTCAGTCAATTCAAAGAATGGTCCTTTTGGGTCACTATTTCAAGCGATGCATATGAAAGCACTGGGCTTGACTGATCGATGTTTTGATAAGTTTTGTCCATCACCCGCAGAAGACAGACAAAAACGGTGTTGACCTAATAAATTTTTTCTAGGACCAGTAAAAATGTGGCAGGACCAATACCAAAAAAAATTTATCAAACAGTGCTAACAAAATCCATATTTCCACCCTGCAACATGCATTTTAGGTGCCTTCAATTTTGGAATGTGGAAAGAACCATTAGGAAATCTGTGATTTGTGAACCTAAGGAGCCATTTGTAGTGGATAGTTAGAAATAGCTACCTGCTTCTTTTCTATATTTAGATAAAATATGGCATTGCAAACATTTTAAAGCAAAACTGATCCTTATATTAAAAGATTTGTAAGTTTTTATAATTTTGCAAATAAAAGCAAGAACCAATCTATGGCCAGAATGATGTTAGAGATAGAGTTCATAAAAATGTCTGGTAGAGGCCATGCATCAACTTTAACACTTGCTGAAGGCAAAGCATCAAATATATATTAATACATAATTTATTTATTTCAAATCAAATGTTGTTAACAGATTGCCATACTAAACTAGTTTTACTTATTATGCAGAAATAAATAATGACACAGATTTCTTGTTCACCATTGCAAGTTATATAGATATTCCATATAACAGAAAATATTTCTGCATAAACCTAATGAACAAATTCAGCCTAATTTTGATATTTAATTTATAGAAATGGATTTCAAACTTTGCTCATCAAGTAACATCAACAACCTACCCAACACTTCCTTGAAATGCACCAATGAGATGAGCTTAAAGCTAAGCTTGTCTTTGTGTTGACCAGATTCCAGAGTTGACTCTTCTGTGTCCTCTGTATATTCTGATAGTTGACTTAATAAACTTTTTTCTTGGACCAGTAAAAATGTGGCAGGACCAATACCAAAAAAAATTATCAAACAGTGCTAACAAAATCCATATTTCCACCCTGGTACATGCATTTTAGGTGCCTTCAATTTTCAAAGTATGGAATGTGGAAAGAACTGTGGTTTGTGAACCTAACCTACACTTAGGAACATCTCGCCTCTCTATTGATCTGCAGGAACATTTTTTGGTGATCGAATTATATCCAAAGGCACATATCCTCCTCATTCACCAGACTTTGTTGAACAGTATTTGAATGTCATATTTTAAAAGATGTTCTCAGTTTTGTTTTACAGAGTGTCAACCCTTTTCTAGTATTAGTTGTTAATGGTTTTGTGGGGTGCATGCAAATCCATTGTTCACAAAGATAAGCCACAATCAATTGATCACTTAAAAGTGGCTACATCAGCATACTTCTCATCAATAATTCAAGTCTCATTATTCAAAGTGTTCAAAACAAAGTGAGACATGTTTTGATGTGCCAAGCAATGGAGGAAGACATTTTCAGCATTTATTATAATGGTATCCAATGTGTATGAACTAATTTGAACTATACATTTTTGAACTATACCTAACATTGTATTTTTTTATATATCATACAGATTTCTACTGTAGAGAGACTTTTCTAACACCCTGCATTAAGCAGATACATTAAATGTTTTATTGATAAGCTGGAATTGATGGAATATAGGTTCAAGTTATATTAGTTAAGATAGAATTCATGGAATAGGGTGGTTCTTAATTAATTGCATTTTTTTATAGAAACAAATATTCTATCAAATGCACAAAACTACATAAAGGTTTGCAAGTAATGCTCTGCTTTGTCAGTGATACATTGGAAATCATCTTTCATCTCATTGAATTCTTTCATCATCATTTGGGCAGTGAGGGGTGGCAGCTATCTTTGTAAGAACAACAGAAGATCTTCTCAATCTCCGAGGTCCATACAAAACAGTTGCAAACACCAGAGGACAAGTTGTTGCATTTGTGTTTTGGTATATGTATCAAATATGGATTATTCTGCTATTTACTTTTACTGCATCATTTAATGATACATTAACCAATCAGGTTACAGCATTTTTGCAGATTGAGCCATTTTACAAGGTGCACAGTTTTAATGATTTTACTACTGATGTTATGTACAGAATAAATACTTGTAAATAAAACCTACAGTCCTCTGGAACCATGGCCTGACTTAAATTTAATAGAGAACTGCTGGGTACTCACAAAGGAGATAGTTTCTGAACTTAGATGATCTCAAAGAACAAATCAAGATTGTATGGACACAACATATTACTCCTGCCTATTGTGCCAACTTGGTGCAGTCAATGCCTCGAAGAATACAGGCCTGCCTGGCCAGTCGAGGTCAACATACAAAGTATTAAGAAATTATTATGAAGTGTAATGAACTTACCTAAACATTTCATAAGACACTGTAAAAAAATTGCATTTAAAATAAACTTTCTCTTGGACCTAAATGTTTTTTTTACAATTTTGGTTCATGTTGCCAACTATTTTGTCCAGAACTGTTTAGGTACAAGATATATTAGGAAAGCAAGAACATACAAGAGTTCCTAGCCATTTATGGCAGTAAGGAGCCATTTGTAGTGGATAGTTAGAAATAGCTACCTGCCTCTTTTCTATATTTAGGTAAATTATGGCATTGCAAACATATTAAAGCAAAACTGATCTTTATTTTTAAAGATTGTCCAAATTTTTAAATTTTTAAAATTTTGAGAATAAAAGCTAAAATCAATCTATGGCGAGAATGATGTTGGAAATAGAGTTCATAAAAATGTCTGGTAGAGGCCATGCATCAACTTTAACAACTCTAAATGTCACTTGCTGAAGGCAAAGCATCAAATACATGACAATGTTTCTTTTATATATTAATACATAATTTATTTATTTCAAATCAAATGTTGTTAACAGATTGCCATACTAAACTAGTTGTACTTATTATGCAGAAATAAATAATGACACAGATTTCTTGTTCACCATTGCAAGTTATATAGATATTCCATATAACAGAAAATATTTCTGCATAAACCTAATGAACAAATTCAGCCTAATTTTGATATTTAATTTATAGAAATGGATTTCAAACTTTGCTCATCAAGTAACATCAACAACCTACCCAACACTTCCTTGAAATGCACCAATGAGATGAGCTTAAAGCTAAGCTTGTCTTTGTGTTGACCAGATTCCAGAGTTGACTCTTCTGTGTCCTCTGTATATTCTGATAGTTGACTTAATAAACTTTTTTCTTGGACCAGTAAAAATGTGGCAGGACCAATACCAAAAAAATTTATCAAACAGTGCTAACAAAATCCATATTTCCACCCTGCTACATGCATTTTAGGTGCCTTCAATTTTCAAAGTATGGAATGTGGAAAGAACCGTTAGGAAATCTGTGATTTGTGAACCTGACCTACACTTAGGAACAGATCTAGACAGATGTGGCAAACCAACTGTCAGTGATTTCTGATAAGATGTTGCATAGTCCAAGAAAGCACAAAAATCGGAGATCTCAGTTTACACTGCTCACAAAGCTGTAAACAGAGAACTGCAACCATTCCCCTATAAAATTGCTTCTATGCAGGATCTTAAAGAGGCTTCAATACTGCGATTGGTTCAACAATTTTATACAGTATAATGAAAGATGTGCTAGATGCGACATTTAATACAGACAAAAGCTTGGTTTCACCTCAGTGGCTACATAAATTCACAGAACACTCGACTATGGACTACAAACAATTCTTAGGAAAATCACTACATGACAAGAAAATTGGCATCTGGGCAGCAATGATGAGATCCAGAATTGAAGGATTCATTTGGAAAGACACTGCTCCCAGATTATTTACCCATTCATTGCACAACTAACTGAAAATGAAATAAACAATGCCTACTTCCAGCAAGATGTTGCTATGGCACACACATCTCACCTCTCTAGTGATTTGCTGGAACATTTTTTGGTGATTGAATTATATCCAAAGGCACATATCCTCCTCATTCACCAGAATTTGTTGAACAGTATTTGAATGTCATATTTTAAAAGATGTTCTCAGTTTTGTGTTACAGTGTCAACCCTTTTCTGTAATTAGTTATTAATAAATCATACTTTTCTAACACCTTGTATTAAACAGATATATTAAATGTTTTATTGATAAGCTGGAATTGATGGAACATAGGTGCAAGTTATATTAGGTAAGATAGGATTCATGGTATAGGGTGGTTCTTAATTAATTGCATTTTTTATAGAAACAAATATTTTATCAAATGCACAAAACTACATAAAGGTTTGTGAGTAATGCTCTGCCTTGTCAGTGATATGTTAGAAATCATCTTTCATCTCATTGAATTCTTTCATCATCATTTGGGCAGTGAGGGATGGCAGCTGTCTTTGTAAGAACAACAGAAGATCTTCTCAATTGAAGGTACAGATGAACAGAAACTGGCATTATTTCTAAACTGTTTGGGGCATCAGGGACACAATATCTACAATGGATTGCCTATGCCTAAGGATTCATTTGCGGAAGCCATTAAACAGTTCAATGAACACTTCAACACTAGAATTTATCTACTTCTTTGATGAAAAGCTTTCTATACTGCTACACAAGTTGCATCAGAATCTGCAACTGACTTGGCAAAAAATGGCATGAAATCTCCAACCATTCAAAATCTCTTGTGAAGCTAACTCCATGCTGGAGGCACAACAATTTGCCAAACATTTCTGGCTTCATCTGGCCACATGAAGTGGCAAGAATTTCATGAATGTTGGCTGCCTTCATATTATATTGGTGAAAAAAATGTATGTCAACTGTACTCTCCATTTCAACTGCAAACTGTGAATTTGGTTTAGCAAATTGATAAACATCTTGCTATTGAAATACAAATTTCTCTATTTATATTTCAACAATAATAAAAGATCTGTCTAATAAAATACATTTTCATGGATTTGATAAAATATTCTTGTTTATTTTCTGTTTCTTTCTATAAAATGCAGTTAATTAAGGACCCCACTATACACCCCTGCCAGATGAAAACGGCCAGCATTTTGTTTTCATTTATTATTTTATATATTGATTTTTCTAAGTGAAAACGTATATGAGACTATATAGGCTTAAACTTATTGTCTGCATAGCTTTTTAACTGAGATTATTGAGGGGAAACATATGCACATACTATAAGCTGAATAGGTGCCTACTTTGTATTGTATCTCCCCTGCTAATTTACCAAGCATGCATCTACCCCTATCTCTACCTACTTACCTTTAGCTACCTATCACCATTAAGCTTGTGGACAGAAGCAGGTTTCCTGCCTAAATCCAACTACTTTCATGTAGAGAGTGTGTAGACATTACAGTAACTTTCCTACCTATGGGGAGAGCCACTTAAGCATTTGTGAATCTCTTTGCTACATGATTAATTGTTATGTTAGAGTTCAATATTTCATTTTTAGTCATGCCTCATTTAACTCATGACCAGTGAGTGCAAGTTCATGCTTTATTTCAAAATGGCACATATTCTGCATTAGAATTTAGCTGCACAATTTCAAGTTGAATGCAGAACAATCAACTGCTTAATTCAGAGGGAAGGCACTAAAGGTTCTGTTGATGATTGGCCATGACCTGGAAGCAGCACATTTCAACCCAGCATCAAGATTGGGCTTTAATAAGAATGTCTGCTGCTAATGCAAACCTTGTTGCAAGACCTTCAGCAGAACTGACATGTGCATCAGTATCAACTGGCAAGGATTGCCTGTTCAGAGCTGGACTTGGAGAACATGTAGCCTGCAAGAAACCTCTTCTGACTGCTTGATACAAGGGATGGATGATGTTTAGCTTGGGCTCATCAACTCACACCAGCATTGGGTGCTAGAGCAGTGGTCACATTGGGTGTTCTCAGTTCATTCATCTGGTACAAGGATGTCAATGCCGCTATGTCAGATGCAGAGGTCGAACTCAATGCAGAGTCAACATCTCAGACCCACTGTCCACTCATGCAGAGGTAGAATCACTAGTTGGGGTGGTTTTAGTCAGTTTGGACCACAGCCACTTGTCAGACTTCAAGGTAACCTCACAGCACAAGACTATGCTGACATCCTGAAGAACAATGTCTTGCCCTTTGACCTTCCTGATAATCAGATTACCTTTCAACAAGACAATGCACCTGCTCATACTGCTCAAAGACAACTCAATTCTTTGAAGAGCTGCAGATAGAAGGGCTTCCTTGGCCTGCACAGTCACCAGACTTGAATCCAATTGAAGATTTGTGGTCCTATGTCCAGCAGCTTGTAGACAGGGTGGAAGCCCATGGCTTTGGTGGACTATGGCAAGCAGTGCAGGATGTATGGGCTACTATACACCAGGAGATGATTGATAGACTCATTAACTCCATGCCCAATCACATTGAACAGGTAATAGCTGCTCATGGTGGTGCCATTCACTACTGAAGACCCTTCCCCAATTCTATTGAAATCAGTGGGTACAATTTATATTAGGTAGGTTCCTAGCCATTTATGGCTTTATAGTGGATAGTTAGAAATAGCTACCTGCTTCATTTCTATATTTAGATAGAATATGGCATTGTAAACATTTTAAAGCAAGAAGACTGATCCACAATTTAAGTTATGAACAGTTAACATTACCTCATTTCTGAGTGATGTATCAATTGCTGTTAACACATGTATTGAAAATCATCATACTGTTGATGACTTAGCAGATACATTAGACTTAGCACTTGCAGAATTACTTGACCAAATTGCTCCAATAAAATAAAATAGAACAAAAAGACTCCTAACTCCTGAAATAATGGAAAAATGCTGCATATGTCATCAGCTAGAAAGACGATCTAGAAGCTCTAACAATATGCTCCATCATCTTGCCTACCAAGCTGCAATGCATGATGTAGTCAAACTTATTCAAACAGCAAAGTGTGATTATTATTTGTCACAAATCACCACAGAATCTGGTTCTGCAAACCAATGTCAGCTTTTCAGGGTGGTAATACACTACTATCTGATCATTCTGAATCTCTTTCTTTACCTGACACACCTGATCCTGTGAATGACATTGTGGATTACTTTGTCTCAAAAATTGAAAACATTCGCTCTTCTATGATTGATGAACCATTGCCACTTGATGTGTCACCAACCTCCATGCATCCTATCCTTGAGGTACTGCAACCAACAACTGCTGATGAAATCCAAAGTGTTGTCTCATTCACCTAAGAAGGCCTCTAGATTGGATTGCCTACCAGGTAAACTGTTTCCGTGCATGCCAACATTAATTCCATGTATTGTACTCATCATTAACAAATCATTCACCAAAAGTGTTTTCCCTTGTCACTATAAGTTTGCATCGGTAACTCCGCTTTTAAAGAAACCAATGCTAGATAAGAACATTCTTAATAACTACTGCCCTGTCTCTAATTTGTCCTTCTTTGGGAAAACAATTGAGTGGGTAGTTGCATCATGATTGCATGAACACATGTCAAATAATGACCTATATTGTCATCATCAATCGGCTTACCGACCAATACAGTGTAGAATCCGCTCTTCTGCATGTATCCGATGAAATTCTAACAGGTATTGATTCGAATCTAACTGTTCCACTTGT
>JAUYWI010113438.1:0-10766 GCA_034780595.1 Parotoplana pacifica
GAATAATGAAAATTACTCAAATATTTGAGGGAAAATAGTTCTAATTATTTAATAAATGGTGTATAATGCAGTTTATAGATGAAATTAATATATTTTCACCATTTCGAGCCTCAATCTAAAAATAAAAAGTTAATATTATTTCGCTTTTTTTCTCTATTTGGCAGCTGGTGTTCAAAAAATATTGTAATTATTTCATTAAAAAATATCTAAATTATATCTATTTAATTAAAGAAAGCTGTAAAATAATAAAAAAACATAAAATACACATGTCTTTCTAACTTTTATTGAGGCTCCCAATGGTAACGTCTTTTATTTTTTTGCCAATGAGAAAACCGAAACTAAATTGTAAACAATAACGGATTTTTAAACAAGTAATCCCTCTAGCTAACTGTGTATATAACGTCTTTGGTTAACACATACTTATGTTTATTTGCTTTACCTTTTACTAAATGTTTAGTTTGTTGTCAAAGCCTGATGAGTTTTATGTTTCTGTCAAACGATTCTATTCTATTTGACACGTGGCTTTGCTTTAACATTTTTCTTGTGCCAAAAGCACTAATGTCAAATGATCAATGGAAACACTCACCTGCTTATAATAGAGCTTCTTTCTGTTGCCCTTGGGTTCAGCTATAAATGATAAAAACAACTTGCTCACAGAATGCATTCGTGGGTTTGTAGATGAGTTGTTGATGACCCAAACAATAAACAATTGATAAAATAAAATTAAAGAATTGGGGATTATTATTATGGGTCATTAACTATTTTGTTATAAATAATTATTGAAATATTTTTAGCATTTACATTATAAAACAATAAAAACTCTGTGTAAAAAATTAACATTTTTATAAAAAAAATTATCATTACAGAAAAAGGCAAAGAAACAAGAAACTTCAAAATCAATAGAAATTACTCAATAAAAAAATTCTAGCTGAATATTGTCATTTTAGATATCCTTGTTCATTTATACGCATTTTTTTTAAATATTTGGTTATACGCCCACTTATAGAGGAAGTAAACACAGATTCCACCCATGATAGATTTTTATGAATCACATAAATTTCGATATCTATGTTTGCTTCTAGAAACGACAGCTACATGACCATTGTCACACCTAAAAGTTATAGGCCATGGTCACAAGAGGACATTTCCCGTGTATCATTTGGGCTGAAATTGGGAAAAGGTCATGAATAATTTTTTAAAAATGACGTCATCAGGCACAAAAATTGAAGTTTGTCCAATTGACTTCAAATTTGGTATGTAGGTCCACTGGGACCTAAGTAATACAAATCTGGAAAAATATTGATTGATTACCGATTTTTAGGGGGGGAAATCGATATTTTGGGCTAAAATCAATTTAGAATGTTTTTTCTATGGCAATTTTTTAAAAGGCTCTTAGACAACACTCAAAGGACAAAAATAAATATTTTCAAAAACCCAAAATATCTGTGGTACAGCGAAGTTTTTATAATAAATCTGCCACTATTTGACTTCAGAATCGGTACATTTTGGCCATTATGGCCCAACTTCGATTTCTCAGAAGGCCGTCAGGTGACCTGCTTCATTTCAAAAACGGTACAGAGGACCTCTGCATTTGCTTCCTCTATGCGCCCACCCACCCACCCGCGACAAGCCATATTATGTAACTAAATTATAGAAACCTTCCAAGGCAGCATGAACTGATTCGAATAGTTGTTCAAATAAATGCAATGCGTTCGCGTATTTAGTCTTCTCAATCTGCAAAAGACAAAAATAATTTACAACTTTCCTATTTTAATTATTGCGAGTAAACAAACAATCGTTTTTCATTCGATTGGCTAAAATAACTAACGCAATCAAAAGATGCTGCTTGCAACAATCAAGCAGGCAGGTAACCGCAACCAATTCCATGTTCGTCAATGAAATCAACTTTAATACGAACGATAATCAACTTCGGTTCTCACTTTACTTGGGCTGTTGGCGTGCATGACAACAATCCGGGAGTTTGCGCCAAACTATTGCTTTGATTAACAAAAGGCACACACACACACATTGGACCTAACATCACTGAAATGCGTACCAAGAAACCGGGCTATCGACAGGAACTGCAAATTCGTATAAATGACCAAAAACACGGCGACCTCAGCGTGAACCGCATCTACAACCGCTACACACTCCTGTTCTGGATAGTTCTGTGCATTGCACTACTGCCTGCCAAGTGTTGGGCTCTCGATGGCCGGGTGTATGGCGCGAACTCGGTCTCGAGCCCAGTACGTAACTGCTGGCATTCCTGTGTTGAATGCCTGATACATTACATTTACTACGAGATGTATGAGTGTGCATCACAATGTGTTATCACCAAGGGCGCCCTGCCCTTCTTCGACCAGCTGTGCATTCTTTATATGAGACCCTCTCGAACACGACTAGTGAGAGTTCGACAGGCTTACCAGCGCACCTCCAGCTATCGTGATACCTCCTCCGGAAACGGTGCTTCCTACGCAAAGGGCAAACGATCCCATGACCGAAGACGTCGCGACACCCATGGATCATCTTTAGGGGCCCAATTATTTGCCACAGAGAACCCCCCCCGGTAAACCACTGAAACCGAGCAATCAACGGCTGCAAACGCTGCTACACACAAGCAAATTAGTTGTTGCTGAACTCTCCGTGTCCTCTCAGCGGCATCCACACCACTCTCCCATTTCCGGTCAGAGATCACCCGAGGTCAACACTGACGGCCGACAGGCACCAACCAAGAGAAAACGTTTTACCATTTTCGTGTGAGTATTTTGGCAGACATTCTCAAATTGAAATATGCCAGGCAACATGAGCACGCAACAATATCGAGTCTAATAAGTGAGTGCAATCAATTTTGTGGTGTCTATTATGTTCAGTGTTTTACTCTGATCAAGATTGAAATTGGCTAACTCGCTGGCTGTATTTTATTCAGACAAGTTTCCATTGTTTTTATTATTTATTAGATATTAAAGAAAACTAGTAATTCATCTTTTTTGAAATTTAAAAAAAGAGGGGACTAGTGGGATGGTAATACGCCATTTTTTCAATTTTAAGACAACGTTTCTTTTGTTTAAAACTATTTAGTAGTTTAGCAACAAAAGAAATTGTTCCTAAGAATTGAAAAGTGGGGATTGTATTCATATAATTTACAGGAATACCACACCAGATAGTCTGAGATCTAGTTGCTCCAGTTTTAAGGATAGAAAATGTATAGCATAAATGTAGACAAAAATAAAAGTAAATTGTTGTTAATGTTTTCTATTTCTGGTGTAACAACTATCTATTATCATAAACTTTTAGTTTTATTTAAATTTATAAAATAGATTTTTTAGTCCACGGAAAACAAGCTACAAAGAATTATATCCTGACGCCTTTGATAAATGCTTGCTCAGAGTAGACCAAAAACCTTTTTAGCAGCGTGTTCAGAACCACCCAGTTCTGTCAGTGGCTGAAGCATGTGTTGGTGTCGTTTGCTGTCTTTTTAATTATTAATTTATGCTTTGTTCAATGTAAAAGTTCAAATATACAGAATGTTCTTTTTTGTTCTTCTAAAATAATGAAAACCATTTTCTTTAAAATAATCACAATTCAGATCAACTGGGAATTACAAAATTATTAATATTTAAGTTATTCAGTGCTTTAAATGTGTAATATTTGAAGCCTAGGGGAATCCATACAATAATAGATTTTCAACATAATAAAAATGCATATTTTTCACGCAAGGAAACGCTAGAGAATTCAATTTTTTTGTGCGATAAAATTGTATAAATATCTATTTTTCGTGCAAAGAAATGGGCAGTTCGCTTTCTTTCTATTTTTCCTACGATCAAATAAGTTCTAATTTTTATGCGTTGAAATAAAATCAATGTCAAAATGCAAAGAAAAACAAAATTATACTGGAAGTAATTATAATATTTAACAATTTTCAATTTCATGATGGTGGCTTGGTATCTTAATCAAGTCGGCGATGGGAATTTTTAATGTTAAATATTTGAGAAATAAAGAATAATAACCATATGATGATTGAAAAGCTATGTGGCACATTACACGTAGATTATAAAGGACTAATATCAGGGACATTTTAATTTTTAAGGAAGAAATAAGCCTCCAGAGCAGCGTTCTTAATTTATGTTTTTGTTTAGAGTGCCGATCTAGTTATATCTATGTATTTAGGGCCTAGACTTAACTAAGAACGTAGATAGCTTAAAATGTTAAGTTAAGCATAGACTTGAAGTTACTTTATGTACCTAAACTTAATCCATAAAATTCTATTGAATATCAACAAAAGAATAAATTCTATGGGCGAAGTCAGGCCTTAGGCACACTTAAAATGTAAGACTATGAAATGCTAACCTTAAATTACTGTATGTAATGAAAGAGAAATTTGTTTGAGTCTATCAAACTCTTATTTATCTAAGTCTAGGTATTATAATTATTTCCAGTATAAATTAGTTTTTCTTTGCATCCAATGGAGAGTAGCCACCAAAAACCTCATTTGCAAATCAAAATTAACAACTCATAGAATTTTCTGAAATAAATCCCCCACGACTTTCAGAGTTAAAAGATATTTACGAGTATCATATTTCTGCAAGAATGATAAGCGGATACAAAATAGATAAATAAAAAATGTGGTGGTAACATAAAACTGTAAAAAACACTTTATGCAAACAATCCATAGGATTCAAAAACCAAAATAGGATAGTGATATAAAAACTAAAAAGGTTTAGCGACAAGTTTCGAATTAATGTCAACCACAGTGAAAAGTGATCAACAATAAATTAATACATTGTTTTACGTTTCGCTTCATTAGCTTCGTCAGTAACAATTATATTAGAGACCAAAAAGGTCAAACAGTGTGTTAGCTCAAACCCTAAAATAAGCGAAATCATCTTCTTTATGTCTTTAGGTGTTAGCTCTCACTATATGAAAGTTATTGCGTTTTTAGTCAAATGATATTTTAAAATATTAGAGCTAACAAAGTCAACATTTTATAAAATGCTACTTGTAGAGGTCCAATGTTCTTAATTTTGTTTCTTAGATACTAAAAAGAATAAATTTATAGTTATTATTTTCAGATGTTTAGTGACTTTGCTAGCTCTAATATTTTAAGTATCATTTATCTAGAAATACAATAGCAGTCATATGGCAAGAGCAAACACCCACACTTCTGGACCTTTTTGGTATTTAATTTCGATTCTTTTTGTAATAAATTCAAAATTAACACTAGAACACCTAAGCAGTCATATGACCGCGAATTAATTTTCATTTTACATTTTTGTTTAAAGTAACAAAGAGAAAGTTCCATAACTGCCTGACTTTTTATAATTCATATAATGCTAACCGATAGCTATTGTTACCAAACCCCACCTTGTTTGGTGTGAGAGTTTGCCATGCAACTACCTAAAACACCTAAGAAGTCATATGACCGCCCATAGGAAAATATTATATATTGATTCTTAAAAGCAGCATTTTTTTATATATAGATTTGTTTTTCGGATATTCTGTGGAAATTTGTCACGGCCTTAGAAACATGATTATCTCAAAGCATGCAAGTACATTCGCCTCTAAAGTGAACTATGGTTTTGGAGTTATTCTATGGAAATTTAGAACCATCTTAGATAAGCACCTATCTATCGAAGAGGGTTCCAAATGTCCATAGAATATCCGCAAAACCACAGTTCACTTTAAGGCATAGATACTTACATGCTTTATATCTAGCACCCACACTGAAAACATTAAACACTGAAATTTTCATGGCCCCTGCAAAGTCTATTACGTACATGTTTGACATCACACTTTATATATCATAGCCATAGAAGATATTCTGCAGCTAAAAGATAGCTTCAACTCCAAGAAATATGTACAGACTTAGGTGACGATGGTATTGAAGGGCAATTTGATGTGCCTGATAGGAATGATTCATCATCTGAAGATGAATTGCCAGAAAAGTATCCTGGCAACAGAAGGGACCTTGAAACCAGCCTCATATCTCCTAATGGTACAAAGTGGAGTCAGGTTCCTTGATTTACCAATACAAGCAACAGGGGACGGTTTCCAGCTCACAACGTACTCAAAATACAACCTGGAGCAACCCAGTTTGCCGCTCGCTGTGTGGACACAACTTCATTCAGTAACTGCTTTCAGATTATTATTTTTGATCAACGGATGCTGCGTCATGTTTAAATGTGCACTGAAGCAGAAGCTCTAGGAGCTACTGGCAATGTCTGGGAACTTTCACTAACTGAGTTTGAAAGCTTTTGGGGACTTGTGATTGCACGAGGTGGTGTGATTGGTGGAAGATCAACACCACTTTGTGAAGTCTGGAATGACAAATGGGGAAATACTGAGTAGGAAAAGGTTTTCAATTTGATCTGAAACAGTAAAGGAGACAACGTTTGGCAACTGATAAATTTGCACTTATGTATGTCTAAAGTTTGGAATTTATTTACACAAAACTGCCAGAAGGCGCATAATCCTCATGAATCATTAGCAATTGTCATGTAAGCCTGACAACTTTGGGATTAATTTTTGGTTGATAGTTGATGTCCACACAAAGTATATGCTCAATGCTATACCTTACTTGGGCAAGGAAGATGCCAATACTCAAGTAGTACTGAAGGTGGCCCTGCCATTCGAAAAGCGTGGCTATCATTTAGCTATGGACAACTTATCTATCTCCTTGGATGTAGAAAGCTGTCTCAAAGACAAATGTTTCAATATGTTAGGTAAATTAGGCAAATTCGTAAAGAAATTCCCCCATCTGCCAAAGAAAAACTAAACTTACCACGAGACACAAGTTCACGCTTGCACACTATCGATCCGAAAAGAACAAAGCTGTCCTCCTGCTCTCATCACTGCACAAAATTGTTTCAATTCCAACAGAAAACAACCCTAAGAACAAACCAGAGACAATCCTGCGTTATAACAAAGAAAGGATGGGAGTAGACAGCCTTGATAAGCTGTTAAGCGAATACTCCAAAAAACAAATCTGCATCTAGACACTGGCCAATGGCATGGTCATCTGTAATTTTTGGATTGTCTTCAAAGATTTATCGAACAGCTTGTAATTATCCGAGTTTCTCAAGTGAATTTGCCTAAATTGCTGAGACATTTCAGAGCAGAAGACAATGCAAGACAGGTATTTGCAACAAGAATAAAACATTTGATCCAAAGTCAAAAATGCAATGATGGTCCTATTTGTGGACAGTGAGCCATCAAATTCTGCCCAGTGCTTGCAAAAATGACACTCTATTATGTTTGCTGTATCGAGATACATTTCATATTTCTTTTTTTGGTATCAGTTGCTGTTTATTTCTTTCAAGAGAATAAATGTATTTAATTAAAAACTAAACTAAAAAGCATTTTCCTGCAAATTATTGTTTGCCTCTTTTTGATAAAGTAAATACCGGTCATATGACTGCTTGGGTGTTTTAGGCAGTTCTTTTTCTTAAGTGTTAAGTGGTTGCATTCCAAAAGTGATGATACTAGCTAAGGTTAACATTTAATTAAATATCTTTAAACATGATAGTTTTTTAAAGAATTTATTGTGGCCATGCCATATTGGTGTCCCTAGCAACAGTCGCTAAGTAAAAAGTTGATTACAGGAAAGTTCGTATATTGTAAATAAGGTTTCATGTAATCAATGTCCATAAACCCATTGTCATACGGGATAAAATAATAAACATTCATGTTGCTACACGATATTAGCGTCCCTAGCCACCACATAAAATCTGAGTATGCATTTTACTCTTTGCCTCAAAGTTAGTTTAGGTGCCAAATTTAATTAAAAACGGTTAATATTTAGACTGTGATATCGGTGCCGAAGAAGAAGATGCAGAGAAAGGGACAAAATAAGAAAAGCCAGATTTTGGGATACTGTATCTCATAAACTACTTGACCGATTTTAATAACAAGTTGTTAATAAGCATTAGAGCCTGAGCAATTGCATAAGTCTAAAGTAACGAAACCATTTCACCTTTTAGAAAAGGGGTAAAAGTGGCCCACTTTCAACTGAGTCTGAGTTAGGGCACAAACAGTCAAATTACCATTGGCTTAGATTATAAAAATACAAAATGTTTCCAAAATGAATAAGCATTAATAAAATTTAACCAATCATGGATAAATAGGTCAAAAGATAAATGAAAATTTGAAAAACGTTGTTATTTAATATATTATTATTTTTCAATGTCTGTATCACAAAATTTCACGCATACCTTAATGTCTTGAATGTTTGACGAAGAATATTAAATTAAATTTAAAATCTGTTTTTAATCTATTGGTACACGTCATAATATAACACAATGCCACGCATAAATACCAAATGAAACCAATCAACAAGAGACAACTACCTACCAAATGGTAAAACTGCACTAACTGGGATATTCCTTTTAAGAAGACTTCATTTCCTGCATAGAGCTCCTCTGAAAGAACAAAAATAGTTTGAATAATGAATTCAATGGTGCACAATATAACATCTACTTTGTATCGTAACCTTCCACTGATATCTTCTAGACTTAAAAAACTAATGCCATAATTTCCCAAATTTCTTGTTGACAAAAATATTTCATAAAAAACATTACTCTTGTGGCATGACGACCCAACTAATAGACATGCATTGAAAACGGAATTGTCAACAATTCTATTTTAATGACTGAGTTTTTTTTGGTAAGAATAGGCAAGAGAAAACCAAACAAGGTTGATTTTGCGGGAATAATAATTACATACCTATAACACCCACCAAAACTGATTATTACTCTTATCACATTAATTGGCCAGGACCTGCTTTGACAGCGTGAGTGCCCTTTAATAAGAAAACAGGCTTCCAACACATTTCTTCTGAAAATATTCTGTTTTCACTCTTCTTATGCAACTATTGCAAATTTTTCTCTCTTTTATGCTTTGATATGAAATACACGAACATTTTATATCGCTTAGGCTGTGATTATGCCTAGCTGATGAGGCCCAACAAGGCCGAAACAGCTGTTCTGGGCCATCATTAGCGAGTAGTATGAATAAGTAGTATCAAAGTATAACTGTTTGTTTTATTATTGCTCTTAACAAACTAAACAAGGTTAATTTTGCGGGAATAATGAATTATATATCTATAACACCAAACTTAACTTATTAGTAATGTCATGACTAAATTAAGTTAAATCAGTTAAATCTATGTCGTCCATTTCTAATGTCTAATTTGATTATTTAATAATGGTAAGATAAAACCAAAAATAAGTTATAAAGAATTTCATATTTCGACACATCCTTTGTCAATACAAATACAAAAGAAATCATAGATCAAGATAGTAATTAATAAATTAAAGATATATAAAAAAGGAGAATAGAGGGATAAATTGGAAAATGAAAATCTTTTCTGTTGATTTTCTTTGTAGAGAATCTCTACAACCCTAGAAAGCTGCAGAATAGATTTTGATTCATTAATTTAATCCCTCTATCAATGTGCAACATAAATAAATCACCAAAACTTTCTATTCTCAATTTTAATGTCTTTAATTATTAACTGCTATCGACGAATATATTATGTACAGTTTACATTGTTTTCTGAATTTTTGAAAAAGGCTATGCCAAAATATTAAATCCTTTAAATTTTGTTGTGCTTTTGTCCTACCTTAGTACATTAATCGAGACAAACAAATATTACTGCTTAATCTTAGTTTCGTATTTGACTGATAAAAACTATAGTTACACGACAAACAATGCCCTAGATTCAATCAATCGCGATAAATCAGATACAAAATATCAACATTCAAAAAGGATGCATCACAAAATGAGTGCTATTTTACAAGGCTTACTCAATTCTTGCAGTTCGGCAGTGGTAGCACCAAAGTCTTTCAATTGCACCGTTGCCACGCCCTGTGGCTGGACTGACTTGCTGGCAATAACCTCCGTGCCCAGAGGGTGCACCAACGTCGTGTCTTCATCAGCAACGCTCGGCGATGTTGACGCGGATTTGTTCTTTTCAATCAGACCCGACAGCCTCTCCACATGAGTCATGTAGCCGACCATCTGTCAACAAGCCAAAGTAGCCGATAAGGAAGGGGACAGACCAAACATCGCGACTCAAAGTTTGAATTAGGAACAACTTAGAGTTCAATGACTAAATTTGACTTTCAAAGAAATCGATTTTTATTACATGGACATCGCCTGGGCAGGGCTCAAAATCAGTGGCCGTCAACTTTTACCTACAAATTAAGTTGTTTTTTTGCCAACTGTAAAAGAATTCTAATGAACTATTCCTGTCTAAATGTAAGATGCCAATCAATTGAGGCGTTTCAAATTATGTGACAAGTCTTGGGTGGGGGGTTCAGATTATCAGAGATAAACAGTCCCTCTCGAAGTGTTTGGATAGAATACAGCAACATACTTTTAACATTTTAGATAGCAACGTGTCTCACCGTGGTTCTGATTTCGTCTTTTATTCGAGAATTACGTTCATCTGGAATGAAAATTATGATATTAAGGCCCACACATCTGCACATAAAACACACTCGATAAGTTTCTATAGTAACACAGCCACCACAATGACGACCAACCAGTAGTTGAGTACTTTATCAAAGTATACCTGTTTCTTTATTATTGCTCTTAAACACATTAAATGGCCAGAAACTACTTTGACAGCGTGCGTGCCTTTTAATAAAAAAAAACAGGGTTCCAATACTTTTCTTCGGCAAATTTTCTACTTTTTCTCTTTTTATGCAAAATTGGCAAATTTTCTTTACTTCTATGCTTTGATATGAAATATACGAACATTTTATATT
>JAUYWI010113449.1:0-10766 GCA_034780595.1 Parotoplana pacifica
AGTTCTGTTAGGGAGTTTGTGTCCAAGTAGACGACAATAAGTAGTTCTGTTAGGGAGTTTGTGTCCCAATAGACGACAATAAGTAGTTCTGTTGGGGAGTTTGTGTCCCAGAAGACGACAATAAGTAGTTCTGTTAGGGAGTTTGTGTCCCAATAGACGATAATAAGTAGTTCTGTTAGGGAGTTTGTGTCCCAATAGACGATAATAAGTAGTTCTGTTATGGAGTTTGTGTCCCAATAGACGACAATAAGAGTTCTGTTGGGGAGTTTGTGTCCCAATAGACGACAATAAGTAGTTCTGTTAGGGAGTTTGTGTCCCAGTAGACGAGAATAAGTAGTTCTGTTAGGGAGTTTGTGTCCCAATAGACGACAATAAGTAGTTCTGTTAGGGAGTTTGTGTCCCAATAGACGACAATAAGTATTGTGTCTCGAGTTATGTTTTCGAACTAAGTGAAACTGAGAAAAAGTTTACAAAAAGGGTGAAATTGTAATTGATATTCACCAATAGTTATTTGTTTTGTTTTGCTTGGAGCTAACAACAGAGTTTCTAAAGTTTTATTAATTTTCTGTTTCTAATTTCTCTTAGATTATCCGTGCAACAAGGAAGATGATGGATCCACCAAAACACGAGGTAATCACTACCAAGGGGTTCCACAACACCCCCTGTACAACAATATGAACTATACGATGCCACTTTGGCAGAATTCACACACTACTATTCACACACAATAGTAGTATGATATATTCAATTTTTGTGTGATAAAAAAAACCAAACATTATGAATAGTTTGATGAAAATTTCACGTTTCATAATTATGCCGTTTATGCCAAGAATTAAATAGAACATCTCTTATTGTTTTTATTTATAATTTTTGGTTAATAATAGATTTATCTTTATTTATTGATGTTGTTTTGGTGGACTAAAAACTTATATACATAAATATTGATCGGTGTTGTAAATAACAAATTGTTGTATATATTTTATTTGATTTTTATTTATACTACTTATATGATTGGCACATACTACTTACAAGTAGTCACTCAGTGTTAGATTCATTACTCTTTCCTCATTCTTCTTCTTCTTATTTGATTGCTTTCTTTCACTAAATTTGACTTAGCAATGAATTAATTCTTGAATAACTAAGAAAACGTTGAATGCTGTTTGATTAATTAAATTAATACAGGAAAGTACTGTTTTCTTTATCTGGTGAAAAGATATTTATATATTAATCTGATTACTAGATCAACCACAACTTTCCTGTTTTCGAAAAACTGATTTACTAACTTAAAAGAATTGATTTATTTAGTCATTTATATGTGTTGAAATAATAGAAATAAAATGATAGCCACTTCATCAAAAAGATTCAATTTATAATATTAAAAAATAAAATAAAAAGCAACTGTTTCTTCAATTTCTATGATTTCAACACATTCCTTTCAATGTTGTCGCTGTTGGTGTTTGTATAATTTTATATTCAGTCCATTTTCTATTTCTATGTTGTGCTAATAACAGGGTGCACAGTGTGTATATAATTGGAGCAAAGGGCGCTTCAGTTGAGTTTGCTGTTACTTTTGCCAACGAATTTCTGTTCTAGGTTTTTTTCTTTACAAATCTGGTGTAAATATTGATTTTATTAAAAACATTCCGATTTTTAAAATAAATTTAATCACTCTAATGTGTACGAACAAAGATCAACGATGTTTCCAATGTGTTTTTTTGGTTGTGCCAAAAATTAGAGAAATTTTGAAACAGGAATAACATAGCTCAGCCTATTTTTGCAAACCCAACTTACTAAAACGCCTTATATCTTTTATCCTTATATACTTTGTGATTAAAAGCATGAACTGTAGTGCATTGTTGCAGTCTTTCTTGTATAGCTGCTTTAATATTGTAATTATTATGTAGCAGGTACCATATCAGGAAATCGTTAAACTATAAGTACCTACCTACCTACGTGGTTACCACCGTGACTTTTAGTTTGTCCTTTTGCTAGGTGGCGAAGTGACTGTTCGCCGAAGAAATGGAAAGTGCGGTTCACAGAGTTGCATTTCTTTGTATCATTCTGAAAAGTATCATTTATTCGTATAGGTACTAATCCGATACATCGATAATATTGAAAAGCAGATTCAAAAATAATACTGCCGATATCAAAAATTTTAGTAGAATATAACACTTTTTTACAGGTGCAATCTAACAACTTTTATTTTAAATCAAATTTATAGTTTTAAAAGTTGATTTCCCATGAAATCACACTCAAAAGTACTCTTTTAATCAGTATGAAATGAGATAAGAGGTGTTCAATTTTGTCAAGTTATGTGTTGAATGAATCTAGTTTTTGGACAAGCTGTTCATCAGATTTCGAAAACGGAAAGAAAGGTGTGATGAAATGCAACCGAACTTGCGAGAAAACGGTGAGGAAATGCACCTCAGAGCTTCGTCCATCAAGTAAGAAATAGAGGGATCTTTCATGTTAGCCCGTGTTGGATTAAACCTTTATTACATGATAATATTAATATTCAGTAGTACATTTTCAAAATTTACAAGCAAAACTACTGATTCGGGGAGGATCTCTAGAAATGGTTGGTCTGATAGCAGCGAAGCTCTTTGTTTCCTCACCATGTGTATATTTGTAATTAACATTTTTAAATTCGTGGAACATAGGACTGATTACGTTGCTTTAAATTGAATTAATGTGATAATGAAGATATTTAGCGAAATCTACGAATTGCATTATCTCCATTTTATAATAATCATAAATGTAAGACTATCCCAAAGAAGGGTATATTTTCAATAATTATTAATTCATGTAAAGTATCTAATATTGTGAACATATCTATTTGATATTTTATCAATCTAACTGCTGAAACTCATCATAATACCGAATCATTTAAGTCTTAACAATGTTGAGTTGAGTACCATTTTCATTATTCTGTCACGTTCGATGTTCTTTGATGGATATATCATTTTGTTACATATCGTCTAATAAATAAACAAACAATGATGAGTACAAATTATAGGATAGAGCATTGTTGTAATTGCTGTAAATTATGTAATTGTACGTAGCTCAACTGTATCGCCTTCATTACTATTATTGTTGTATATACTAGCAAACATTTATTTCTAAAAATTACAATTAAACTATTTTTTATCAAATTCGCGTTTCCTTATCTTGTGCATGCTTTCTGGAATTTGCCTGTTTATATTGTTCTTAGGGCGGTGGAGGTGGTGGTTACAATGCATAATTATTCATTACCTTATTAATTTGGTTTACATTATTAAGTAAAATATATTATAATTTGAAGTTTTATTAATAGTTGTAGTACTTTCCACAGAGAGCAGTATCATGAAAATGGTCAATTTTTCCTTTTTTCATAATGGTAAACGATCATTTTCCTATACAAGTTGCTTTACAGTTGGGTTTTAAAAAACTGAATCATTTCCGAAAATATAGGATGCAAACTATACACATATTCATCAGTGTTGAATTATGTTGTAAGAGAGTCAGCCAAAATTTGAACAATGTTAATGATCTGCCCATAGAGTAATCATTTGTTACTACCTCTATGGATCTGGCAGTTATTCATTTTGTTAAAATTTCTTAAAAATAATTTCAAATTAGGATTTAATCAGTCAATTTCTATCTAGGCACCTGAAGTATAATTCGGTGGATGTTTTCTTAGTGTTAAACATAAGTAGGAATTATGAAGAGATTTGAATTTAATGCAAAACATAATATATGAACAGCATTTTAATTTATTTCTTGAAAATAATTATCTCATTATTTTTTCTCGTTCGTTAAATTTGTCGTTGCCTAGTAACAGTTGGATCTAGTTCTAGACGTTGGATACTTTCATACTTGATATTGTAAAATATAACGTTATGTCTTTTATGCAAACAAAATATTATCCACATTATTAGAGATTCTTGAAATATTCTTGCCATACTGCGCTTAGTAGCAATGTACAGTGACGTACCTAGCTGTAACTGTTGCGTTAGATCCTAGATGAGGTGATATTCGTGTGTTTGAAGTTTAGTTATAATTAATTTCCATTTTTCTCCTTTTTACTTTTATGTGAAATTAATGTAGACTGATATCGCTAAGTGGAAAACGGATGTATATACCCACTACTTCACACTATTGTTTCTACATATACATAGTCTAAGTAGAAATGATTGTGAAGACTAGCAAAAACTGAGCGACATTTATTTTTTAATGAATTTTAATTTTCCGATTCTTTCCAGCCGAATAACTGCCATACTATGAATTATTATAAAGTTTGCAGAGCCTACTTATTGCAAACTATTGTCTGTTGTAGTTCATTTTCAAACAAATGTAGCTTATTTATTTATTGCTGTTAGAGGATACTTGAGAGAGAGAGACATTGGTCTCGAATAAAATTGAGCATTTCGAACGTGAGATTTCCATTTCGAACTACATGATTAATCAATTTATCCCATTTATTACCGTAGTTGACCGTTTAACCTTTCAGAATTGCTGCTCCCTCCCGATTTGACCCAGTCGCACCTAGCCAAGTCCAAGTCATCGAGCACGTTCTGCCAGGCGGATACTGTCACCACGCCGCTATCCAGTGCCACTCGGGGCATGCCACCGTCCTCCTCGACACTCACCATGCTGCCCCTGTCCCTCTCGGCTCACCCGATCAGCTCGTCGCTGCAGCATCCAAACAGCATGGCCTCCTTGCAGCATCCGATGAACAACTCGCATTCGAACCATGTCGGTCTGAAGCAGAACTCGCAGATTATGCCGCCTCATAGTAGCAACTGTAGCAGCAACACTACCACTGCTGCTAATAGTATTGTGGGTGGTTATAACTACCAGCCACAACAGCCCTATGGCAAACCTCCCCCTGCCTACAATATGCTCAATAACAACATGGTCCCATACTCATGTGCCCAGCCCGACAGCTCACCCTACAGTGTTCCGCAACAGCTTCCAAATCACATGATCTACAATAATGCAGTCAATGGCTCCCCTGCTCACTATTACCAGCAACCCTATCAGCATCACCAGATCCAGGGCTCTTCTGCAATCCCGGGTGTAATTCCGTCGTCGCCCGGAGCTCGTACGGCGCCTGTACCTCCCTTAGCAGCGTTGCCAGTGCCCTACTCGGTCCACAATACTGTGACCGCTTCGTCAGACGGAAGCTTAAGCCCGCAGGGCATAATGCAACCAATGCGGAACACGTATCTCGACTCGACCAATCAGAGTTCAGCTTTCAACACGACCTCATCGTCACAGAGTAAAGTGACCTCGTCCTTGGAGGCTGGTGTTGCCTGGGGAACCATTACCAACAGTGGGGGACAGTTGTCCTTGCCTGATTATGGTAGGTATACGTTTTCAATTTTGTTTTAATGTTGTCAAAACTACGGATATCTAAAAAAAGGATATTTGGAGGTTTTTCTTAATTCAAAATACTTTCTGTTTTTTGTCGTCAATACATGGATTTATGGGTGAGTTCTATGACGGAACTTGAAAATGATTTGAAGATTGTTCTATTAAAAATATACATTTCGAAAGAAGCCTAAAGTCTGGTATTTTTAGACACTTAGCAGCCAACTAGACCTTTTGTGTCGATTTAAAGCCTAGCATCTCTCTCTCTCTCTCTCTCATTATCATAAAATAATAAATCACTTTTCTGTCACTTCTCTTCAGGAATTTCGTTGACGATTCCAGCTGGGTGTGTTCCACATGGCTATTCTGAGAGAATATTCTTGGCTTTGGACACAAGTGAAAACGATTTGCCCCAATTAAAAGGTACAACCCATTAATTCCAGACAGGGCAATTAATTAATTAAAATGATATCCCGACATTAAACGAAATTCTATAAAATGTCAGAGTTTTACTCGTTCTGGCACAGTTCCCAACTGATTCGAAACTAGGTCACGTAAATATTGTTAAGATTTATTAAGATATTATTAAATTTCCTAATAAGTAATAAAATGCATCATTGTTTCAAAAAGAAATATATGATTCTTTTGAGTCACTTTTGTTGAGAATGATGTCTGTATTTCATTTATAATGATAAAAATGAAATTTGATTAATTTCGAACGAATGCAAAAATTCTTGAAACACAACAATTTAATTAATCATAAGGATTTATTAAGTAAGATCTTACTAAGATTTTAAAGTTTTATTAAATTAATTAATTTAAGATTTACGAGATACAACATAATGAAAGCTAAAGGTTACCTTAATTACTATCACTGGAGTCTGAAGTCTTGTAGCCATATCTCATGATATCCTGTCGCAACATTCCAAAGATGTTGAAGGACCTCTTATGCTGTCCTTCTTGTTCAAAGCAATCATCTCTCTCCGGAGACTATCATGGTGTGTTTAACATGGTATGGGACGTCTTTAGCATTGGAGGTTTTATCATCTGTTCCGCGGCCATTGAATTTCCTCAGCACATAATGGGAGAGTTCACCTCTAGGCCACCTTGAGGTTTTCTACTTAGGCTGCCTGCTTAAGTTGATGAAATTTGCCGGGGTCAAAGAAGACACCGCCATAGTCTTCTACTTCTACTTCTTCTAGTACCGGGCCTCAGCACGCGCCCAATCCTACCCAACATATTCCACTAGTTTCGCCGGGTCGAGGAAATAATCATCGGGGCCTGTGGCCTCGGGTTAGATTGTGGTTCTAATGTTTCTCCATTTGTCCCAAGAAGTGATGTAGTGTTCTGAACGTGTCTTCCCCCCAAGTTGCAGTCTGTGCACGTCGGAGAAGTTTCTTTGTAGAAGCGGATTCTTCCCTGTCTCAGTGAAGTGAGCTACAAGTGAGCTTTTTGCTGTAAGGAGTCTTCCACCCCCTCACCAGCCTAATCTGAGTGCTACATGTTGTTTATCCCGGTATATCCTCGTCTCGGAGGAAGAGGCTCCGATCCACCACCACCAACAACAACTATCACTGCGACATGTGAAATATTAGCTTTTCTATATTAAATGTACTAGCTATTATTCTACTTAATGAAGAGACATTTTGTTAATAAATCTAATTTATCTAAGCCAGTGTGTGTATTTCACTACTCCTTCTCTTATGATTGTGATATTGTTTACTTCTTGAATGGAATAATGTTTCTTTTTTCACCTAACAAGTAGATATTATTGAGCAACTACAACTAAACAGAGCTATCAATAAGGACATGTCACGCTGTTGAATGACTTCTTTATCTTTGCCATAAAGCAGCAGCTGAAAAGTCGATGGCTCTCATGAATCATGAATGAGACTGACGCCTCACTCCCCATCCATCTTAACGGAAAGTCTGTTACCCATAAGAAATCATCAAGTTCTGTCTACCTACCTAGTTACGTCTCTGGATAGTAGTAGGCAAACTATGTAAATTCATTATTTACACCATTTTACATGTCATAGGCACTCTGATTTACTTAATAATAATCAGTCAGTCTAGTTTTATGTGGTGCTAAGTCGTACGTTCCTTCATTTAGCACAGTCTAATTGAGAGAGTAATATAAAAAGTAATTTCTTCGTTTACGGCTTCTGATAAGACTTGTTAGACGACATGTTTGTTGGTTTTTAGTTGTGGCGTGACCACTAAAGGTCAGAGGCATCCTTGAAAAGAGGAGACCCAGGAAGTGTGTAATGCACTTTTGTTTCTCTTCTTCCGCCTAGATGGGTGTATTGGAAGCCATTTGCCCATTTTTAGTTATTTTTATCAGTACCTAGTTGTTTAACTATACACCAGCCTACAATCATACATTTGTCTATCATTTCTTTCATCTTATCAAAATGTTTTTTCATGCAAACTTGGGAAGATAAATAATTATTCTAAGATGAAGTAACTAACTAACCACCTTATAGCAGGCAGGTGATATTTATGTTCGAGGTTGTGCCTGAGTCATGCCACTAGCTAATTCCTTCCGACAAGGTGCAGACTACACATACACGTAAGGCTTACCGCCTTAGAATGTTACAGTACAATAAACCATAAAAAGTACTATAATGACATGACATATAGTTTAATAAAACATGATTTTCCCATGTAGTGTATATACGGCCGACATGTTTTATTAGTTGATTATATAGGTCAGCTACACAGAACAAGGTCAAATAATATCAATTTAACGATGTGAAACAATATTTTCATTGGGAATGTAAAATAACGATACATTTGTTACGCGTATGATTCGATTGTAGAAAATTTCCAGAGGGGTTTTTCTGTTTATTCTGTTATTTAATTTTCCGATTGCTAATGAATGTCGATCCCATTGTCTATTGAAGCTGTTGTTCTCTCCTAGATGGCCAGACCCTGCTGAGCTCCATGGTGGTGTGCGGCCCCCCAAGCGTCGAGCTCTACAAGCCGGTGATCCTCACCTTCCCGCACTGTGCATCCGGTCTTCGTCAGGGCTCCTGGGACCTGTCGGTGCTGGCCACGGAGCCTTCTCTGTGTGACGAGGAGAGTCCCGATTGGGAGGTGGGTCTATGGAAGATATAATTGTTTTAGGGAGAGTTGAATGGACAGTGGATATGACCAAGTAGTGGTATGTTGGACTAGTCGACTTAGGATTCGAATCCGCTCTGTATCGAGAAGTATATTGAATTGGGTGGACCGACTAAATTATTACTATTTCCAAGTTGGATTCTAAATACACATCATACATTATCAAAGGCTGGTATGACGGCTTGTGTATGGAGGTGTGGGAACAGCATTAATAGTTGAATGTGGTTTGTACATTAAGAAATGTGTTTTATGGATCCACCTGGATAACAAGAATCATAATAGTTAGATAGTTCAGTGATCCTTTTGCTATAAGGAAATTAAAATTTCGATGGCGATAATTTTACTTCAATCGTTTTATGTTATGTTCAGAAAATTGTATGTGCTTTAAAATCAGAGTGGTTGTATGAAGATGATTTTGCATATTAACGAGTAAGTTTATGACTATTTGTTTTAAAAGTGGACTATTGATTTTTATTATTTTTGTTTTAGGAAATTGTTAAAATTGGTCAGGAATCTCATCAGACCACCTCATATTGCGACATCGATGCTGAAAATTGTCACTTGATGACGTCACACATGCGCAGCTTCTGTCTGATAGGCAGCACCTCTACATCGCTGGTCAATGCCAACGAGAGCGCCAGTTCAGAGCACCTGACCGCCTCCAAGGCGATCCGGTTGGCTGCATTCGCTCAGCCAATCAGGGCCAGCGCCGGCGGGGCGAAGCAGGACCTGCAGCTGCGTGTGTACGCGCTGAACGACACCAAGGACGTGTTCGAGTCGGTCATCTGCCAGGAGAGTGTCAGTGGCCATGAGGGGGTGCTGCTGGACAGTCCGCGTCAGCTGCTGTTCCGTGACAACGGCGAGACCTTGTGCTTCTGTGTGTAGGAGGTGTCTATGGGCTGGCGCAGCAGGCAACAGACAAAATATCAGGTAAACAGAGAGAGCATTGAGTGCACAATAATTCTATTGCTGTATCAGTCCAATGATAGCAGCACAATGAGCTCTGTTTTAGTTTATGGAATTTAGGAAACTGGACAGAAATTTTAGGACGCAGACATTTGATGATTTTGGTCATTTGTTAGACTGGCTAATCGTTAGGAAATAGAGTTTCAGTCATCTGCTAGATAAATTGCAATCTAGTCTTTCGTTCGGCCGATAAATGATGTGTCTAACAGAATATGTGATTGGATTACAATAAATCTAATAGATGACCGATGTTGTGGCCAGTCTAACAGATGACCGGTCTAGCAGACGACCGGTCTAATAAGGAGTGTTAACTTGTAATGTGTCTTAGTTGGTCTAACAAATGACTGGATTTCTGAAATTGTCTTTTATTTAAATAGTAATAATTAATGTTTTTCCATTTAGAATGGAAAATTGTACAAACAACAATTATGTTAGGTTCTCTTCGGTTTTTTATCGATTAAATTTTGTGAGTAAGTTACTTTCTTGAGAAATTGCATTACAAATTCGGATAGCCAGCGAATCTGTGTCTAGAGTTATTTGGACAATTCGCTGGAAATGTTGCTATTCGTTTTGGAATATTTTCCTTGTTGTCATCATGAAATGTCTATGATTGTTTTCCTCGACTCAGGAGGTGCCGTTTGCAATGTTATGGTCGTCATGTCAACCAGGTATCCACACTTCCTTCTCCATGGAGCACGTGGATAGCACGCGGTCCGACCTTTCGTGCAAGGTCCTCGTGTATCAGAACAACTGCTATTCTAACCGACAAGTCCTCCGTATTTCCTGCAATCTATCACAGGTAGGGCAGAAGACTCGTTTAGTTCGATAATGATAAAGATTTGTATTAAAATCAATCAATATCCAATACGCGTGACGTAGTTCATGCAACTTTTCACGCAGACGGAGCCGATTAAATGAACCTTTCTCTCATTTTTGCAGACAAAAGTTTAAAATTGAGCATTTAGTAGAGTCTGTAGAAAATTCATCTGTCTAAAGTCCGGGCACAATATTTTGTTTATCTATCTCTACTGGTGGGCGTATTTAAGACAGTGACTCAGTTTCTGACGGCATTGCAAAGTGAACATTTTATGTGCATAAACAATGAACAAAAATATCAGATCAGTAACGTTGGTCTTCTAATTTTCCAAAGTAACAAGAAACAAAAACACCCATACGAATAGTTGTTTGTTTGAGGTTAATTGTAAAATAAGTAATTAGCCAAACTCGGTACACTAAACTTCTATCTTGTTGTTTTTATGTTGAAGCCATATTTATATTTTTACACATCTTTTGGTTGGATTACATTCATTTCTATGATGTTA
>JAUYWI010113460.1:0-10762 GCA_034780595.1 Parotoplana pacifica
CCATTTACAATAAAAAATTCCATGAACATTAGTACAGATGACTGTGGGTTAGTAGTAATGAGGTGGGGGTGGGGGTTATGGGTAATATATTTTTAAAAATATTGAGAGCCAACCAAATTGTTCTGAAAAATCACAGGCCTGATATACATAACCATCAAAATCATTTGGAAACTGAGGATAAGATTATGCCAAATCTGGCAGCAGCTCCTGCCATAATTTTTCCCACTCCAACATATTGTATGAATGTTTTGGTAAAGCAAGGGCATCTTGATTGGTAGTTGAATTTACAGCCAACAAATGAGAACTGACAATAACAGCTCTTTTAAAACAAACAGCTGTTGGTTTGTAACCTGTGTATGAGGGTCCACAATAACCATTTTAGGCAAACTGGCTGAAAGGTTAAGTTTATGAAATTTCATATCCTCACTTTGAAAGAAATGAAACAGCCCAGAAAATGACTTGCAGAGTGCAAACTTGGACACATCAGCCCCATGCATGATAAATTTTAATGGGTCAACAAGACAGCAAAAATGCATCCATCTCTGCATCTACTTTTAGTAGTATCAATCCCAATGGTCAAATGACCTATGCAATAGGAATGCCACAACTGCATGTCCCAACCATCAAAATCATTCAATGCAGCTTGTGTTTTTTAGAGTGTGTGAAATTCCAAAATGTTCCCCATACTAATGGCCACTATACCAATTTCACAAATATTGGGTTACTGTCCCTCTATGTCAATATAAACTTGTTTATAGTCTACAATGAAAAAATAATCACCACAAAGGGCTATTTAAGTTGATAAAAAATATCTTTAATAGTATACAAAACTGGTCCAAAAAATGGGGAACCACCTCTAAGATAAGTAACTAGTTCAAAATGATTAAAAAATAATTCCAAATGAATTTAGGAATTGGCAAACAAGTTCTAAAACCAAATTCAACCAATAAGATTTGAGAAAAAATAAAAAATGGAGTCTAAGAAGTTCCAAACTTCTGAACTTCTCAATCTTTTCTATCAATAAATTATTTAATAATACATATTTATTAATACAAATGGATTGGTGTAAATCAATATATATTAAAAATATTGATTTATGGTTTTTACAATTATTGGTTGCCTAATGTTTCTATTGATGAAAACCATTAAATTTAAATTGGTCTGTGTAATTGATGAAAAAAATGTTAAGAAATTAGCATATATTTTGATTATCTTACAAAAGGTATAGAATTTATTTCAATGGGTTCTGAATTGATGAGAGTAGTTTCACTTATTTGGACAGCAATGTCATTCCCAAAATATATTTTGGATGGCATTGTTAAGCATGAAAGATTTGAGGTTATAAAAACCAATATTTCTTTACTGTCTGTATGGAAGTATGTTCTAATACTTAAAGTTCATGAGTTTCTGTATTGTTTTTCTATAAATGTAGCATAATATGTCACTCTTGGACATACCTTGTCACCCTAGAGATCTCATTCAAAGAATCATTGAAAAAAGTTACCAGTTTTGAAATGTTTGGGTCTATGGTTACCATTTTAGATAGTTCAGAATTAAAAGTAAAGAAATAGATAAAAAACAAAATAAAATATAAGTATTATATTTTAGATAAGCCTCTATCAAGTACAATAACATATTTAAAAATCATAGAAAATAAAAAAATACATCTATAAAAATATTGACAGGGAAAATAAATAATGTTGATAATGTACAATATACTAGTTCTTAAAAAGAATAGAAATAATTATTATTATCTTTTTAGCCCTGACCTTAGACTTTCATTCACAGTCAATGTTGACAACATTGACTGTGAATGAATGTCTAAGGTTAGAGCTAAAAGGATAATACACTAAATGGCATGAATTTTAAAATAAAACTCTAATAACTACAATAATAAATTTCAAAAAATAAAATTTATATTACTATTACTATTATTAGCATCCAAATCTAGTTTTATATAGCCAACCACCATTTCAATGTCTGTTCTATGCCTAGGATACATAAGACAGTTATCTAGGTTGTGGAACAAATGATTTTCTGAAAAGTCAATATCTATTAGTTGCAAATCCATTTTAAATGTTGAATGTCAATAGAGCATTTAACTAATTTAAATTTCAAATTGCCATCCATGTTTCCTGAATTTTGATTATAGATTTTATAAATATTAATGTGTATAGTCTTGTAGTGAATATATAATAGATATAGCTTACCAAAAAATACTGATAGTGAAACTACTTACCAACATTTGTATTATTAACCTCTATTAATTTATCATTTGCTTTTAATCCAGCAAAAAAAGCAGGAGAATTTTCATCTACAAGGCCAATGCATTGTACTGATCTTCCTTTCATTGAATGCAGATTGAAGCCATATCCAGCAAAATTTTGCCACCGCCGAACAACACAAATTCTAATTCCTGGGGTTGATAATTCCGACATTTACAAAAAACGTTTCTTGAAAAAATTTAAAATAACCACTGCCGCTTTTAATAATATTTCTTTTTATTTTAACCGAGTAAAACTAATTGAGACAATTTTGCAATAAATCATTTCAAAATGCACCTGATTTATCATTAATACTTTTAGAATATATTGTGCGAATATTATATCAAATATAGCTTAAATAATATTTAATATTTGTTACGAGGTGCTTTAATCTATACTGCAAAGAAGTATATTTGGTAAAGATGGATTTGAAGTATAGAAATTAGCCATTATTGTTTTAAAAATAATTTGTAGCTCTAATTCTCAGTATGAAATTTCACCTTTTTATGTTGAATCTTGGACTTTTCTAACCAAATTGATAAATAAATCCACAAAACAAATTTGTATAAAAAATGTCAATATTCTGGAATTATACATAAATCAGCTCAATCTATTTTTATGCATACAATACACACTTTTATTATAGCGGTAAAAGGAATTTAACGTTTGAATTCAGATATCTTATATAACATTCATTTGGCACATTGCAGAGAAAAGACCCAACTTAGCATTTTTTATTCATTTTAAGTAAAAAAGGTGATTTTTTTTGTTTATTGCTGATTTTGATATTAGGGACTTTTACCTTTTTTTGATAGTATATTTTAGTACAATCTGGAAAAGTTTCGTAATTTGCATTAACTAAAGCTATGATCATCAATATTGAAATTTTTAAGTGATTGTCTAAATAATGTAAAATGGTTTGTTCCTATAGGAACCTAATTAGGAATGCTTAATTTTATTTTGAATTTGAAATTTCATTGATGCATCAGTCGAGCTGGACATCTTCCAAAATTATTGGACCTCAATTTCTGACTGCAGAGGATGAAGTTACTACTTTTTACTTGGCATAATTATCAGATAGGAAGTATATATTATTTGAATATTCAATTGTTCCTTATCTAATTTGTTTTTTATGAAATTTTCTAGTTAACCCCCCGTTATCATACCTAAAAGATATGTCTTGTAGTCACACCTGAACAGAAAAATCACTGGTTGTCACTTCGTGGCGTCCATCTGTCACGTGATGTAAAATATATTTTTGTTTATATAGAAAGTTTATGCATTCTAATTATCATAGCACCTATCTACGACAACGACACTAATGTTCTTTCATTTGTGGTGATTCATCGAGTTTATTTCCTTATATCATCAGGTATTTTATTTATAAATACTATCACCTCTTTTAGCATTACTTTCCAATAACTGGAGTGTACCCAGGTGGGTCGCAGGGCGATTGTCTCTCCCCGTCAGACCTATTGGGAACCCATGAATATTTTGAATATGCGCCTCCCTTAAACTGGAATTTGTTAGGTACCTAATAGAACTAAATAGAAGGTAAAGGGCAAACTGAATTCATGACCTAGTCATGAAATCTTAGATACGCTGAAACATTATTCAAGTTTTCAAAAAATAAAAATTATTGAATAATTGAAGAAGATTGAAAGTTTCTGTCCTAAAATTACCTGAAAATTAGTTATTGGTTTTGTTATTATTATGTAATCATTAAAATAAAATTCTATTATAAAAATTATTTTTATAACTTCAAAATTCAGACCTTTTAAATTCCATTCTAAACTATCATATCTACCAAATAGTTTTGATCGTGTAACCTCAGGTGACCAGAGCTGGTACACTTAAATCACTATTATTTTTTAATTATTCCATGTACATGTCATTTCCAGAGTTTTTGTAATGAATGTTTTTTCTTTAAGAATAGGCTAAACTGCACTATTTTGTTGTTTATTTATTGTATAATTTATTTTATGCATATTGCTTTATTTAAAGTATCTATCAAAGATTATTAATTAATATATAATCTTTGGTATCTATCAAACGGAGAATTTTAATCTTTGAATTTTGTGCCTGGCTGATACCTAAACATTTCACAATTTTATCTGATTCATTTCTTTTATATAAATATTCTTTAGAGCACCGCACTTTTTTTTCGAGAAACCTCATTTTTCCAGAGTTGTTTATCACAGAAATTTATCTAAATATATATTACAAATCGTGAACATTATAACATTTGGTTAAAAAAAGAGCTTTCTTATTTTAAGATTTTTTTAAATAGGAACAGGTCTTTATTTTATGAATTTAGGGTAGGTACCTACATTTATTATCTTGGTATTTTAAAGTAACTAATTTATAAAATTTACCTTCAAAACATATAATTTTAATGGTTTGTATATTTTTTAAAACCATTTTTTTATTTTTTTGGCCGTGGATAAAGAGTAGGAACCAATTTTGAAGAAAATTTCTGAATGACGTAGGTAAGTTATCTTATTCCAGATTTCTTGCGATTTGGAGGAACCGCTTTTGAAGCTCTCTCCCAGTAGCCGTCCCCTAACTAATAAATTTGACTCTTAAACATTTGTTTATAGCATTTAAAACCGATTGCCGCCACAGAGTGCGTATCATACCTGAGCAGCTATACTTTTTCGGGGGGGGGGGCAGTCTGATTTTAGACCCCCTCCCCCTTTTTACAGAAGTAAAAATTACCACCAAAAATTTACTTGTTAACTCATTTTTGTCATGTGTTTTTTTGGTATTACTCATTAACGTGGTACAAAAACACAGAAGCTACTGTGCTACCACAGCATTATGAACATTATTTCAAGACAACATAGAGTCCACTGCCCTTTGTATGTAGCTATCTATTACACTGTATATTATCATGCTCCCACAGTCAGGTACATATATATATGCACTTACAATTTTGTGTTAGAATAACAGTCTGCCTGATAGGTGTTGTGTTATGGTAGCCTTGTTTTTTTTAATCATACATTCTATCAATACAAATACTTTAATATGTAGCATATAAGGTGGTTACTTCTTTACGGCAGCTGTACAATCTTGGTACAATCCGAACATCATTCATTGCCAATGGAGACAAGATTCATCACGAAATTATTTTGCTTAAAATTGATGGAAAGGATGGCACAGATTTTCACAACAGTTTTCAGTTTTCTTAACGCAACTCTTCAATTTTAGTAGGACACAGAAAAAAGGAACTCATAAAGATATATATTTTGACATGATTGTGTATTCCAGAAAAGGTTCTTGTGATACATGCTCTATTTTTAAAGATTTGGCACCTCAGTTGGCTCAGAAAAACTACGTTTTTAGAGACTATGATGTAAAAGCACACATGGATCACAGTATTAATAGGTGCAAAATTTATGTTGAACCATTTCTGACCGGTGCTCCAAATGACTGCAGTGGAGCTTCATTTATTTTGAGTGAAGTTTTAAGTTCTTCATTTGCTTCTTCCTGTAGAATTGAACCTTCAATTCCAAGGTCTCACCTTGATGTGGAGTTTCACCAATTTCAAGGTTAGCTAAAATTGATCCACCAAGAAAAGAATGGCATCCTTCTGACTTTTTTCAGTCAAGCTGGCTAAATTTGTTTTCTTGAGCACCATTGTATCTTTAGAAAACAGTGGATTCTTGATCACCCAAGTTGGAAAAAATCGATAGAAATCCTTCTTTTCCTTTTTTAATACCACCCCTTTTCCTTTGTTCTTCCCCTCCCTTCTTTTTTCCTAAGAACAATCTTAGATAGAATAGTTGGTGAATTAAATGCTTTAGATGTGAAACATAGAAATAGACTTGTTTTACTTCGTCACGTGGGAAAGCGAAGCAGTCTATTTCTATGATGTGAAATTATCGACAGCAATATATGTAATTAGAATTAGAATTTAAAATTTTTACCAATAAGCATACTTAACTGAGTATATTGATTTCATTAAGAGCCAAATTAGTATATAATGTTAGAAAAGAATGAGCTTTAATATTTTATATTTTAATAATAAAAACAAAAGAATTATCTACACTCGAATAATGACTAATACCAGTACATTTAGCATTTGCATAGTAGTATGATTTATAATATGATTTTATACAAGAGAAACAACAAAACAGCAAGACAAACAACTTTTGCTAAATGAGTTATATAGTACTATTTGAAGGACCACTGATAAATCTAAACTTCTAGGGTGACTTATAAATGTTATCTGTTCAATATACTCTAGGAATATTAGCATCCTACTAATTCTAATTTAAACAAATCTTATGATGTTTTTGGTAGATGTTATCTATTGAAAGATTACAAGGCTTAGGTATAAACATCATTGCCAATAATATTGGAAGAAATACGTAATTCTTTCATGAGAGTAGAAATATAAAATTGCTTACAGATAAATGCAAAATTATTACTTGCTTTACCAACTGGAACAATAACATATCGTTCATAAATGGCAAATAATTTATTTATAAGATTAAATACTAAAAGTAGATTTATGTATTGAACATTTTCTGAGCTTTTTAGAAATGATGGAAATGATATGACTGAAATAAGTATCAAAAGGCTTAGAGACATATTCTCCTTTTAGCCCATTTGAAAATATTGTTTTTAATATGATATAAAGTTTTTTGATAACTAAAATAAGGACTAATCCTAAATTGAGATTTTTGTCTTTAACAATGTTATAACATTGTTAAAGACAAAAATCTCACTTTAAGATATATAATTTGTAGTACAATCACATGAACCATTATTTGAAATTTGTGATAAGCTAAGATTATTTAGAGTAAAATTATAATTAAAAATATAATCACTAATTGGTTTGTCATAGATAAAACAAATTTTAGGTGTTTTATTATGAATAATATTGGATGGTAGTAAATTATAAATATGTTCAGAATTAAAAATAGAATGTAAATTAATGTGTTCGACATTTTTGTTTTTAAAATGTATTTTAAAAATAAAAGCTTGTTTTTTCCATCGTGTGAGCTGTTATTAATATAATTAAATCTAGAATAAAATGCCAAAAATTTTATTAACAAAAGAAATATCATAGTTACCTACTATAGTTTGACGCATTCTTTTTACAATATGTTTAGGTAAAGTACATATAAAGAATTGCAACCAAACGACGTATAGAGTTACTAAGATAATCAATACAATTGTTAATTAATTCAAACAAATCTAGACTATCGGGAGTCTACTAATAACAGCGTAATACGACGGATGGCAGAGTTAAATCTTTCAGAAAACATCCACGCGTAATATACTGTCAGATCTACTACACCAATTTTGGGTAGGACGTAGAACGATTACACACATAAATTTTTTGGACTTCGAGCATATTGCCCAAGCCTAAGCAAAAAGAATATTTGTGATTGAAAAACGTTTTGCAAAGCAGATATTCGCATTGGACCCCTGTGGAATGGAATCGAGTATTATTCTATATTGAATCTTCATTTAAAAAGTTCGAAAATTATGGCAACATCGTTCGCCGACCTTTTGGAGAGCGCTTTAGCCAAGTCAAAAAATGAAGCTTCCGGAAGGGCTGAGATTTTATTTCATTCCTCCCAATACAACTGTCAACTCAGAGCGTTACTGGGCAATAATACAAGATGAACTCCCTACTTGGATGCCTTTGCGCAAGTGTTCTATTTTTTAACATGACGCAGCGCCAGTACATACTTCTGGCTCTGTCAAGAGACGGTTGAATCAGCGGCTCGGGGACAATGACCATGCCTTGTAAATGGTTTGACCAGAACGTTTTCAGGACTTGAACGTTATAGAGAACTGTTGGCGATTGATGAAGGTAAAGATTGCAGAAAAGAAACCAACTTTGATGGAAGACTTAAGAAATAAGATAATGCAAGTGCGGTTGCAGGACCTTACTCCAGCTTACTGTGCATCTCTCATTGAATCCATGCCGTGCCGAATTCAAGCCGTGTTGAAAGCGCGTGCTCATCACACTAAATCTTAAATTAACATTTTCTACAAATAACAACACTGTATATCATATTACATTGTTCTAAAACTATAATAGTACTCATATCGTGTATTTGTTGAATTATTTTCTAATGAGTTTCATGATACACAGGTCATAATAAAAAATGCCGTTCTCTATGTACTTGTTTTTGCAGCAGCAGCCATTTCAGCGTGTGCCCGAGACATTTTATGGATCTTCTAAAAGTGCTTGAGCCTTTCAAGACTTTGATAGTTACGAGTTCTTCTCTGAAGATGATTGAAGATTATTGTACTGATGGACTATAATATCAGCATCAGAAGGATTGGAAATAAGAAGTTCTTCAGCAAACGATTTTTCATCAAATTAAAACACTTATACATGATTTAGGCATTGTAGACATGTTCGTAGCGGAGATTTTAAGTACACACTTCAATTGTGAAGTTTGTACTTCAATTTTTAAATATTTAAAGTTATTCTTCCAATAGGAAATCAAAAATATCTGCGCTATACGCATGTCTACAGTGCCTAAATCATGTATTTAAATCGTTTGCTGAAGAACATTTTATTTCTGATCTTTCTGATGCTGATATTGAAGTTCAGGAGCACACTAGGTAATATTTTCTTAGATTTAAAATTTAGAGAACTCGAAAATTTTAAATCTAATAAAAAGACTGGGCTTGAATGACTCAAACACATTTAGAAGTTTGCATTGGCCGAACTGCAAAGAGAAGAAAGGACATTGGGAGCGTAATGTTTAATGATTTCTGATTTTATTATCCAAATAACCCAATTGTTCTGTATGTATTTCCAAAGAAATAATTTGTCATGTCATTTTATATTTTGTTCTTTTCTTACTGTGATATATCACTCAAGTGTTTATTTAGTATCTAACTATTTAATACACATGTTATCACATTAGTTAGATATTTATTATTATTATTTTCTCAATGAAAAACTGCCACTGCTACCTTCACACAACATGAGAAGTCTAAACACCACATTGATGCTGTAGCGGTTGTTGTTGTTGTTTCTCCTACGGACGGTCTTTCAGCTTCACTTTCCTCCACCACTTCCAGTACTTCATGGACGCCTCGGGTTTCAGCCAACAATCCCCCACTACCCCCAACCCCAGCTCGAGCTTCTTCGCCCTCCCAGCCTCGCAACTCTACACATGCTCCATGTCTTCACTAACTTCCCCACATCTCCTACACAGCCCATCGGTCTCCAGCCCAATCCTAGCCCGATACCCCTTCAACTCCAGCGAATGCCCACACCTAAACCTCGTCATACTCACTCTCTCTTCCCTCGGCCACTTATCCTCGATCTCCACACACCTACTCGACCTATCCTCACCATAAACCCTCTCCATCCTGCTATTCTCCCACTCTCTCCTTTTATCCACCTTGCCTAACCTTCTCTTCATCGACTCCCAGGTACACCGAACACCTCTCTGGTCCATCTTCGAACCTTCCTCAGCAACCCTATCGGCCAACTCATTCCCCTCGATCCCGCAGTGGCTCGGCACCCACGTCATAACAACTTCCCTCCTATCCTCCCGTAACTCCAGCAACCTACTCACCACCTCAGCCACCGCTTAACTCCTGCCTTTCATACTCAGCTCGAAATCGCTCTCAAGCTGTCAGTCACAATACGGGCATCTTTCCATCTCCCTTTATTCTCCAACAACCAGTCCAACGCCATTCTCAGAGCTACCATCTCCGCTTGGAAGGATGAGCAGATCTTCCCAGCCGGGAGCGCCCACCTCTCTAACACCTCCGGCCTTTCATACCTTCCTCTCGCCACTACACAACCCGCTCCTCCATTATTCCTACCTTCCGCAGCAGACCCATCCGTATACACTGTCACGTCCATCTTCCTCTTATTCAGCCTACCAAGCGCCTCCTTCCTATTCTCCTCCGCATCAATTCCCTTCACCCCTCCACCTCTCCCTCGACTCTCCTCTGCCACGGCGGTCTCAACTCAGGCCAGCCATACCTGCTCATCCACTCAACCATCCTTTCTCTCGCTTTCACTATCCAGCCTTTCTTCTTCAGCCTCTGCCTCACCTCCACTCTAACAAGCCTCGCCCTAGGCTACTTTTCCGGCCTTCGGAGGCGCCCATTTCTCCTTCGCCCTCCCTTCCAAACACTCCTCCCCTGCCTCCAACAAAACAGCTTCCCTCGGCGAGCTGGATACCATCCCCGTGATGACCCTAGCAGCTTCTCTCTGGACACCAATGAGCTTCTTCCACTGAGTGTCGCTCAACCAAGGTGTCCACTCCACGCATCCATACAGCAGGACTTATTTGACCAGCGCCTCATACGTCGATTTTATCAGCCTCCTGTCCCATTCCCAGTCCTTACCCGCCAGCGCCCTCAGCACTCTCACCCTGCTCCTCGCCTTCCTCACCACCTTGTCACACTGGGCATTCAAGTTGAGTTTACCATCGTAGGTGATGCCCAGGAACGTGGGGTTCTACTCCACCGGCACTCTCTTGCCTCCCATATCCACCACC
>JAUYWI010113471.1:0-10761 GCA_034780595.1 Parotoplana pacifica
TGATGAAGGGCAGCTTATGATATCCGTGCTATGACCTGATATGACTTCAAAAAATTTTTTTAACTAGAACTTTTTTAAAGTCTATAACCTAAGTGCGTTTCCATAGTTCTACAACCATTGTATTATTTGTACCTGTACTTAACTATTCTTCACCAATCACTGCAAATTGACAGTTTTTGAGTAAATAAAAACTATTATTATTAGTAGTAGATAGCTTGTCATCTTCTAAAATTTGGAGGGAGGTATGGTGAAGTTTAACAAGTGCTGAAGTTATATAGGCTCCAGGCGTCGTCGATGCGAATTGAGCATTGCCGAAATTATCGATGAAAGTGCTGTGGAGATAGATCATCAGAATGGTAAACTAGGGATTCGGTGATTTTAGCAGGGATAGGAAGGAGGGCGATAGATCTAAGGTCGTGAACAGTGGGGCTTTGGTTTTTAGGAATGGGAGAAACAAAGCTAGTTTTCCAGAAGGCAGGGAATTTCTGAGTTGCGATGGAGAGGTTGAATATGTGGCACAGTGGTCCTGCGAGGAGATGTGCTGCTGATTTGTAGATAGCGGTGGGGATAAGGTCATGTCCTCCCGCTTTAGACGGGTTGAGATTCGTAAGCTTAGAGTACACTTTTTCGAAGGAGATAATCAGGTTCCAGGTGCAAGGTTGGTTGTTGATGTGGTGTTGTTGCTGTTTTTCTTTGAAAACTGATTGGAAGGTGTTATTGATGTGCTGTACTGCGTCACTAACGGAGTTGTAAGATTTACAAAGTCTGATAATAAAGTCACTATAGTGGATGTGCCGGTGATTGAGTTTGCGACTTTCACAAGTCTTTTGGACTGTGTGAGGCTTTTTGTGCTCAGGTGTGTTTTGCATTGGTAATCAGTTCCTTGACTTTGTACTTCCAGTGGTTATATTCACAGAAGTTGTGTTTTCTAAACGAAACCCAGCGTTGTTGGATAGCGTGTTTAGTTAGCGGAGTCATCCACGGTTTGTCTTTACAGGTTATACTAACATGGCGTCGGGAAATGTGGGTGTTGACAAGGTTGCTGACGATGTGAGGTTAGATTTTATCGACTTGACGTCGTAGCGATTGATGTCTCCGCATTTGACGATATCTCTTCAGTCGCATCAAGAGAGGATCATTTCGATCTCAAAATATCCTTTTTTAGCGTCGCCGGTGAACTTCTTGTTCTTACAAATGTGAAATATTCATTATATAACAAAAACAGTGCAATTTTTAAACATAAGACAGTAAATATGGTTAAATAAACTACACAATGGCCTAGCTTAGTGTAAGCAGATCTAAATGTTTGGTTATGAATCATAGAAATATCACTTAAGTCAGACCTAAGTCTATCTCAGTTAAATTATAACTTATCTGTTAGTGAAGCGGGATGTTTGCCTAAGTTGTATATTTTATTTAGTGAAATGTTTATAATACTTTTTAATAGGCTTTTTATGGTACAATAAAATAATAGCGCAAATGTAAGCTACAATAATGGTACGAAATTTTAATAAAGTAATGGTGCAAAATTCTCCTTTTCCAGTTTTATGTGCAAATACTGATTTTCTTTAAATTGTGTTGTTTGTCCAAATCTTATTAACGTTTGTAAACAGTGCTAAAGTTTTCTCGATATTATGTTTTCGGAGTTAATTCTATCTCGTAATTGTTTGGTAGGCAAAATAAGACGAATATTCAGCATTCATTAGTGATAGTATGTGGCCCTTTTCATCATTAAAATGTCAACAGAGGAATAGGTATGTATCAGAAACATAGAATTGGGACTGTACTATGTGAAGAACGAAAATAGGTATATAACAATGAATTGATTTAATTAAGGTACAACATGATACAATGGAATTTGGATACAAGTAGTTCTTCCTTATACATACAGCGTTTACTTAGCAACTTTCAACAAAGCTTTAATTTATCTCTAAAAGGTACAATTTAAATACAAGCAAGGATTTTCAATCAATTACTCCTTGACTATGAGCAATGCTCATTATGTGAGTTTACTTATTGGTTTGAACTAAATTTTATAGTGTAGTTGTTTTATTGTTACAGCTAACGAGCCTCATCTGGTAAGAGTAATGTTCATGTTAGCTATTTGGCTTTATATTATGTATTAGTACGTACCTGTTTAAATAGCTATTGTATATTATTAGATATTTATAGTCTTGGAGCACAGACCATCTTAATCAACCCATCGATTTTTATGGTTTATGATAGGGCATGTTAAAATGTGAACGCTCGTGTCACAGGCGTAACATAGACACTTTAATTACATGTCAAAGAGTGTCATATTTTTAAAATCCTACTTCGTAATTTATCTAAAAACTTGCTTTCAGTTGTTATAAGTATTGTTTTCGTTCACGAGAAATGTTTTTTAATAATTATTATTAGGTATTATTATGTAAAGGTGTCGGAAAATATGCCACATTGGGGGGGGGGGGCATGGAATCGCAATAAGACGGATTAGTATCCCCAAAAATTCATTATCCTCAGTTTATGTAGCTATATTGGTACACTGTAATAAACATTTACAATTTTAGTTGGTAAATGTGATATACATACACTTTTGTCAAGAAACTAAATTATAACGTTTTACTGAATTAATGTTTGTTGAATGAGAATGAAATCATACAAAATTTATATCAATTGCTCACACATCTTTCACATAAGTATACATATCTATTGTGAGAAAATGAACGTGGATGAATAATTATGGTTTAGACTGTTTAACAGACAATTTTTTAGACTGGAATGTATAATTACACCCATGTTGAGTTTTGAGAAAGTAAATAAAAGTAAATAATAATATGAATAATAATGTTTAAAACACACAAAAAAGTTTCAACATTTTTCATTTTGAGAACAAAATTTGGAAGCAATATGGCACCAAATTCAATGAATCGGTTTTATTTAAACAAATTTTTAAAAGATCTTCCATGTTAAAGAATTTGGCATGAAGAAACTTGTTCAGAAGAGCATGTACATAGCAATTCTAATGAAATATTTAGGCCTCTCGGTTGGGCTCCAGAGCTTTGTGAAAATCCACAATATCTTAAAGGAGAAAATACTTGAATATTAAAAAAAATGTAAGTGTTGAAATGAACAAGTGAGGAAAATTTAGAACATAGTGATTATTGGGGGCTAAAAGATATTTTAGCCCCTCCAACAAATATTATTGGAGGGCTGAGCCCCCCCCCCCGCATCCGGTACAACTAATTTTGTGAAAACCCCATTTCTTTAAACGATAAGACCAAACCTCGTCAATTTTTAAAATGTTTAGGCCATTTGGATAAACAGTAAATTAAGAAAGAAAAATTTAATATTACAACACTTTTTGAATATGTAGTGAAAAAGTGCTTATTTGTATGTAGTGAAAGTGCTTATTTATATGCAGTGAAAGTGCTTATTTATATGCAGTGAAAGTGCTTATTTATATGTAGTGAAAGTGCTTATTTATATGTAGTGAAAGTGCTTATTTATATGCAGTGAAGGTGCTTATTTATATGTAGTGGAAGTGCTTATTTATATGTAGTGAAAGTGCTTATTTGTATGTAGTGAAAGTACTTATTTCACGCCCATGAGACTGAAGCTTCTCATTCTAAAAATGTCCTTCGTTTTAGAAAGCGATTGGTTTGTTAAAAAGATCTGGGCTCCAGGACGGACTATATTATAGGGTCTAGCAAATATATCGTTTGTTAAAAAGTCAGGTAATTCAATTCCAACATGTTATATCCTAAGATTTTCATGACAAGATATTAAATTTAAATTGATTTTAGACAGTTTTTCTTACCAAACAAAGCTCCTAAAATACCTATTAATTTGTTTTTTAATGTAAATAATGAAAAGTTTAATTTTTAAAGGTTTAAAATAAAAAACAACATATATTAAGCAGTAAATTTGAATAAAAGTACAATGTTAATTAATTCATTAAAACTGTGGTTAGGACATTTTCTTTATATTGTAACTCGATAAATAAAACTATTCATCATCATCATCAGGTTCCTTGCTGGATCCGAGCGTTAGAGATCATGGTTCGGCAAACATTTCTATCCATAGTCGTCCTTATCGCCTCTCTTTTCTGAATGAATCCACTGCTTCATACTACTAATAAAGTTCTCTTGAGGTCCACCTCTACCCCTTTTATCGAGAATCCTGCCAGTCACAGCCAATGTCTCAATTCCATATTTTCTTATAATATGTCCGAAAAAAACTGCTTGTCTTGTTCTTATGGTATGAATCAGTGATCTCTTTGTTCTTGCCCTCTGTAAAATACTTGGATTTGTCTCGTGTGCAGTATGTGGCACCCGGAACATGCGCCTGCGAAACCACATTTCTACAGCTTGTAAACGACCAACATCGGATTTGGATATTGTCCAGGTCTCACTTCCACAGGTCAAGATCGACATAACATAAGAGTTTAACAGAGATGGGAATATTACGGATGTATCCAATTTCCGGAACGTGCTCTTAGCCATGCCAATTCTTCTTCTGATCTCAAACTACCATTATTTGTGAAATAACTTCTGAGGTAATTGAAACACTTGCGACCGACTTGTTTGATGATTTTTCTCCCTGTTGGTAACTTGCATCCTTCCTCTTTTATTTTGCTCATGACCATGCAGAAGGTTTTATCCGCGTTGATGTTTAACCCGTATTCAACACTGATATTACCTACTTTGTTCAACAGAGCTTGTAAATCTTCTAGTGTTTCCGCCATCAAGACGTGTTGTTTGCACATCTAAGATTGTTTATCATCTTACCATTATTCTCTATTATGGGCAATTCTTCTAAGTGACGTAAGATCATCTTTCCATACAAATTGATCAAGTCAGGTGAAAAGATGCAGCCTTAGCTCTAAAAATATTACAGAATAATATCGCTACATTTGTTTTGTTTACATTATTATATACTGTTCTAACAAAATCATTATAAATTAAATGTGAAAAGATCTGCTCACGAGCGGCAGAAAAATCGAAAATGTTGTTGCAGACAAAACATTATACATAGTTTATGTAGTTTAAAAAATTACTCAATTCGACGGTAATTTATAAACTGTCGTATAAGACATTTTGTAGATATTAAATTTTTCACAATTTATTAACCTTATCTTTATTCCTGCAAAAGCTTTTGTCTCTAGCTTAAAAAAATTATTTTGACTTATAACATAGGTATTTGTGCATATATAAACATGTTTTAAATCTTAATTTCTCAATTTTTATGATTTTCCTCATACGACAATTTGATAAGTGATCGTCGAATTGTTCTTTTTTAAAACAAAAATTCAATCCGATATTTTTTTAAAGACATCCAGAGGGACGGGGCGCGATTCGATCATCAGCATGTCGTTCTCGAGTACTGCTCATGGTTTCCGACAAAGTACCCTGTCACGCAGTGTTTTAAACGTTTTGGGTGACAGAAGTGAGAATGCTCTGATTTTAGTTGGAAAAGTTCAGAAACTGACAAGACCATTAATACTGTTGATTACCTTGACTGAGAAGATTCATTCACTAGCACCTATGGATGGTAAATCACTGCGGCTACGTTTCATCTATTTAGCAGTTGCACCTCCAGACTGTGACATAGAATTAACTGAACTTGGACGAGTCATGGGAACTTGTCTTTCGAATAAAGTAATGTATTTTCTAGTACTTCCTATGCCTACCTAGTTAATAATAATAATAATCAGTGTCTTTCCCTCCTTCATCTATGCAAACAAACAAACAAAAATATATTGATGTTAATAATGAGAACATTTTCAAATTATTTATTTTACTTAGCGGAGTATACTCCGTTAAGTAAAATTAGAGCATTATATTAAAATGGCAATTTTTGAGCTCAATTTTAAAGCTCAAATAATTTAAAACTTAGAAAACCGAATTTAGTCAGTAAAAAATTGGTTCAATTGGCAATTGTATTTTTTGGTAAACATATTTTTTATTTTATTTCTGTTTAAAAAAGAAACAATTCTACAATATGTTCATATAGGTTCTATAATATGGTAGAAACTTTAACGTATCTTCAGTGAAACTTGGTATGTATATAATTTTATTTGAAAGGTTATCGACAATTTGAAAAAATCGATAAGGGGACTGAGCCAAAAACCGAGAACTTCATCAGGTCTAAAATTTAATATGTTCCCGAGTCCACTAAGGGATTCGGTAGTAGTAATTAAATTGGTTGGGACAAACAAAATCGATAATTTGGCCAAAATAACTTTATTGATCCTAAAATTAAATTAAAATATCCTAGAGCTCAAAGATAATTCTACATGCTTCTAATATCAGTAAAAGATCGCAAAATTGTGGAGAATACGTTGTAATAGGTGAAGAATATGATTGATTTTTAAAATCACCTTTGACATGTCAAGCATTTTGTCTAAATAATTAAAAACTATTTTAATCTATCCATGTGGAAACTACTATCTAATGCATAGTATAAAATGAGTAGATAGTCTAAATCCAGCTAATATAATCTTATTATTTCATAATTATTTTAAATTTTCGAGAAATTTGTTTTTGGTAGGGCCCTTCATTTTGGATGTTTTTAGGACAATCTAACTTTATAAATAAATTTGTAAACCAGTATTTAAAAGTTTATTGTTTTTTTGATCTACATATTTTTTTAGAAGTTTAAAAAGAATGTATTCAAATTATCAAACACGTTTGAACTGGTGAAGGCAGTTAATGATTTTTTAGAATCATCTTGTTTGATTATTCCTTTACAACAAGAAACAAATTCTGGAACATTATCTGGAATGGTTACTTCAATTATGAACTATAGAGATAATTTATTTGATGAAAAGATGGAACAGAAGAAACAAAAGACGGAAGAAGGTAAATAAAATACAAATATTTTAAAACAGTTTTGAAAGATAAGATATTATTGTGGATACAAACTGATTTACAAACAATTATTTTTTTCATATAATTTCAGATGCTATCTTTCCAATAATATTACCAATAAGTAGTTACCTATGTATGCATTTTCATTAGAATTGACAACTATGAAATATGGAGTGTGCATTTATTGCTATTTAGCAATGGCAAATATATGTTTATCTTTAAGTCCTAGCACATTCTCAGTTTTCTCAAACATGCCTCAATCGATTTCAATAAAATTTAGCATCATTTAACCAAATTCTCCAGCAAATCTCTTGATATAATTTATTTTTGGTTTGACCCCCTAAGGTCACAGAAAATCAAGTTGGATCAAAATGTGCAAAATGCACGTTTTACAAAAAATCAACACCTGAAGTCAAAAAGTAACTAAATTGGATGATATTTGGTAGATATAATGCAAATATCTGTTTGCCAAATTTCAATTTAATTAGACCATAGAAAGTATACAAAGTAGAAAATGTCACATTTTTTAACTAATGGCCCAGTATAATTAAAGTATATTCCAGTTTTTTAAACTATTGATGGGACCAGAGTGCAACTTTACAGCGAAAATTCTTAAACGAAAATATATTTTGTAAAAGAATTGTTTCTTGGTACAATGTTATGAAAATTTTGTATGAAAACTTATATAAGCTGACCCGTAAAAATGACATTTTAAAAATATTCAAATATTGTACAACATAGTTCATAGATATTAAAATAAACAATTTTAACAATTCATGGCAATGTTTTGTACATGACACAGATAATAAAATAAGTTAACTATGCACGTATCATTGATATTTTAATCTACTTTTTTTCAAATGATTAATCACATTTTCGGATAGCCAAAATGGAATTCACAAAAGACAGACTATATTTTCTCATTGAATCTTTGCGGCGATATGGAATGCCAGCAACAGAAATTCATGAAGTTGTGAAAACATCTTTGCCTGATGATTTCCTAAGCCTCAGACACATTCAAAAATTATGTAAGGAGTAAAAAAGATGGAAAGAATCACGCAGAAGGGAGTGGAAGAAACAAAAGTGATTTTCTAACTGAAAATGCTACGTCTGTACTAACTTTAATTGAAGGTGATCCATTTTTGATAAATAGACATATTGCAATGACACTGCAGCTATCCAATACCATGGTTCAAAGAATTTTAATGGAAGATCTTAACAAAATCTGTTTCAATGTATTTCGTTATGTGTTCAATATAATATTTTTTTAATGTAAAAAACGCCACTTTGTTCGGATAATCCTATATATTTAACTAGGAATAATGTTAGATTTAATTTCCTAAGCAATCTACTGGAATTCCTTCATATTTCACATATCTAGTCTTTATGCGTAGCTTTCTTTTAAGTTCAAAATTGAAGTCTACCTATTTTTTCTTCCATTTTTTTAGCAAATGAAATCATTAAAAAAACACTAAAAATAGCCTAGAAACTAATAATAAATCATTTTGAGCCAATAGTAGAGCATATTCATTACTTGTGGAAAAAGGAATAATTTTTATAGACCGGCCCTGATATGTATTCAAAAATATGATTAACTCAATAATTTCAAACTTTGTTTCTAATGGCTAATGCCAATTTTAAAACAATTTGAATTGTTTTACTAGATTTTTGAAGCAGTTTAGTAAATTTTAATTTTAAAAAATCAATAAATTTTACTCTTAAAGTCCGTAATCGATATTATTAAAAAAAAAAATTTTTATATTATTTAATTCACTCAAGAAACATGTATGCCAATTGTCAGTTTCATCAGACCATGGAATGTATGCAAACTGACTTAATGACGTTATAGGGTAACTAGCTAATGTTAAGTATCGATTTTCAAAATAGGAATCTTCATAATTTGTTATGGAGCAAATGTGTTTTTGTATAGAGGGGTGGTACCACCTACTCCAAAGTTTACCAGGTACACACAAATTCACGATGTGCACCAAGGTTTAAGTGGATAAACACTTAAACAATTTATAAATATGAAAGTAGCGATTTTGTTAAAGAACTATTGCCCCATTCTATTTGATAGTAGTATCAAGATATTTCTGTATTTGTAATCTACCACAGGCGTTCCCATTGATGAATTCCTAGAGGACCACCTAGAGGATATTGTGGTGCTTCATACAGGTGAAATTTTACTTCCACATCTCCAGAAAAAGGAAATAAGTGATGGGAGGATAATGGTGACGATGGATGCCATGTCTTCAGTCAGACAGAAATGTTACGTATGTTCGCATATAGAAATGTTTTATTTAAAAATACGTAGATACAAAACTTTGTAAGTACAAAATTACTGTTCTATTTAGCTCCTTTCAATTAACTTACAGCGCTGTTTGGTCTCTTCGTATTTGATCTAAATATTATTGATGTTTCACATCTAGACTTAGAACTCAGCATTCATTAAACCATTGAAATTAATATCTTTCAAATAAAAAAAAGACTTTAATAAATATCTATTTTTGTTTCTGAGATATTTAATATTTTGTTTTTTTATGTACTTTATCCATTGAAAAATCAAAAATATAATATATATATATCAGCACCAAAAGTAGATATTCACAAAATTCTTTTGTTTGAAATATATTAATGTGAGTAATATACAACCCTGCCAAAAATTAACCGATACACTTGTTTTTAAAGCATATTATATCATTTTAAGGTAGCTATTTGGTTTCCAAATGAATTCCAAATTTTTTTTTCTGGATCAATATTTTTTAATGAAATTTCTAATATTCTGCTTTGACATTTGCCAAAACAATGGAGAAAATTTCATTAAAAAATATTGATCTCGAAAAAATTGTGAAATTCGTTTGGAAACCAAAGAGTTACCTTAAAAATGATATAACATGCTTTAAAAACAGGTGTATCGGTTAATTTCTGGCAGGGTTGTACTTCCAAAAAGATATTCATATCTCTCTCAGAATTGCTGACTTATAAGTCTAAATGTGAAACATCAATAATTATCAGCTCTACTATACAGGTCAAATATGAGGAGACCAAACATAGAGTCATAAGTTAACTGAAAGGATAGTATTTGAATCATTGAATATTAAAAGTTTTGAGCTGGTCCAAACCAAAAGTTAAGTGACTTATGGCCCTGAAATTTTAAAATTAGTTTTGTCTTATAAGTTCAGATATGTGAAAGATTGGCTTATAAAAATCAGTCTAAAGTTAGCAGCAAACCTAAGTAGCTATAGAGTTCACGGTTTCTTGTTTTTGGGTATGTCCATGGTTCAACATACCAGCTACAAATTGAAATTTTATCATAAAATAAATGGAAATATGTATGAACAAATGCATTTAATCGATCTAAACTTATAGGTACCTACCATATTTGAATTTGATTTGTAAGTAAATTATCTATTTAAATTACCTAATTATATTACCTAAACAACCAAATAGTCAAAATGTTACATAATTATTAAAATTGTTGAAATAAAATGTAAATTACCTGCATACAAATATTTTTGTTTTAATTTTCAAGTTTTCGGATTTAGATTAAAAATGTTTTTTAGGCTCTATTTTGCCCGCCGTTTGTATCATTATGGAGGGATTTACGCTCATATTTTAACCGAGTTGGTTCCGATTTTACTGATTTTGCAAAGCCAAGAAACTTTTTAACAGTTATTTTTGGAATATTTTTTATTTATTTTGCTGCTCTTGCACCGGCTATCACTTTTGGTGCCTTATTAAGTAAGTTAGAAATAAAATAACTATCTAGTAGTAAAATTTAATAACTAAAAAATTGAATGTTGTTAATATGATTTGCTTTACCTACATACATATGTATAGGGTGTGTCATAAAAAACGGCGTTTTTGTATTATGATAATTTGATTGTATAGTATTTTCATCAAATTTCTA
>JAUYWI010113482.1:0-10760 GCA_034780595.1 Parotoplana pacifica
TTGATCCTCATGGTGCTTCCATATGACCCTTGGGAAGCATAGACAACATCCACTTAACCCGTTTCTGATCGAAAATATCAAAAGATAGGAGATAGATAAGAACAAATAGCAAAGGAAAGAAATTACGCTCGAGACCATAAGGAGGAGGTAGCCACGACCAGGAAATGTGGTCGGATGGGTGCGTTAAAGAAGAAAAAAGAAAAGGCGCTGGTGCCGCCCTCATATTTAGAGGGGAAGAGTTGATCATCGAAACCATGGCTAAAGCAGGGTATCAAGCCTCATTGTGCAGAGCAGATATGACAGCAATGAAAGCCGGCATCCAAGCCATTAACGAGACAACAATATTGGGAAACATGAGAGCCTCCTTAGTTATCTGCACAGATTCCTAATCCACACTCAAAGCATTGGAAAGCAGTACAATTAAACTGAACAATAGGATGCAAGCGGAACTGTGGCGATCTCTTATGGAGGGCAACACTGAGAGGAAGATCACCATTCAATGCGTTGCAGCACACTGCGGCGTGATCAGAAATGAGATGGCGGACAAGGCAGCGAACAGAGCCATGGGAATCCGAGTCCGAACGTTGGTACCGGCTATGAGGGAATGGCCGCAGCGATCAAAAGGAAGGCCAATGAAAGGTGGTCCATGAATATCAGGCTAAACACAGACAGAACAAAGATCTTCAGGAAAAAAAGGACCGATCAGAAGAAAAGGACGTCACTTAATCACAAGGACCACAGTCTCCTTTCTCAGATGAGATGCGGCAGTAGGAGATGGATGGGTAAATTTGCAAGTACTATTGACAAATGGAAAACTCCTGTAGATAGTGTAAGGAACAGCAAGAAAGCATTCGACACTTGTTCGACAATTGTAGAGCGGATGCCATCTGTAATGCAAAGAACAAGAATAATATCAGCGGAATGACAGACCTCATAGACGATCTGAATAAGACGAACATGTGCCAGTTTGTGTGGGATGTGCTCACCTGAGTATCTGCCCCTTGGGAAGCGGGAATTGAAAAAAATGGTCTTACTAAAATAAATTAGACGACGGGTGGGTTTTTTTACAATGTAAAACTTATTCAGTTGATCTTAAAGTTGCAAACATGTGCTGATTGAAATCCCAAGTACCCATTTCCAAATTGTATATTGTCAGTTACGGACCCACCTTTTTAAGAATCTACGATGACATTAGTCACCAATGTCGAAAATCTTTTTTTAGAAATTTTGGATTATGTTAAGTAATTCAATGTAAACTGATTTTGACACTAAAAAGCAAATTTAATGTCCCATAACACACCCATGTCCAATTTAGAAACTGCTATTTAAGCCCTACGTCCACCAAAAGTGTAGCCTCGCGCCTTAATCACCTATGTACAACATGAGTTATTTTTGAAACTGTAATTTGTTCAAAAACGTCGATACCAATTGAAGGGTATTAAAAAAATCGAATCTTGTAGTTCCGTTTTTCGACTTTTATTAGTTCGTAGAGGCTATTCTGCAGCACCAATTTCACTTTTGTTTGTTATTCTAAGAACACTTGTACACATCATATGATGCCGGTGGATTCTGCCACCACGCCCTCGTCAAATGTACAGTAAATTTCGGCAAAATTGAAAAAGAGTTTAAAAAATAGAATTTTGTGACTTTAATTTTCGGCTATGTGCGGCTGTTATCCTACATCAAGTTTTATTATCCTTGTTCTCTACTAATGTATCTAGCTCCGCCACCACACCCCGAAAAAAACTTAATCACCCAGGTACAAAATCAGACTTTCTATCGTGGGAAGCAAATTTCATGCATTGTTTAGGAAATATTGAAACAAATCCAATGTGATAATCGAAGTAGAAACTTTAAACGCTTGGTGGAGGATGTTCTGCTGCATCTATTTTCAATTTTATTCTTTTATTAGATGCGTCGTAGCGGTAGTCGAATTTAGCGAGGTAGCCGTAGCGCAAATAAATTAGATGCTTATTTTGGTGGTTTTATGCACACAAATTTTTTTTGCTGGTTTTCCTGTATTTGTGTAAAATACATAATAGGTAGTTTAACCAAAAGTCAAAAACATTGGAGAGCAGTATGAAGGGTTTTACATAATTTACGTCTAGATAAAACGGGTTCAGAAAATTTTGCGACAAAAAACTATGATGGATGGAAAAATAATATTCATGGGACGATTCTATGGTCAAATGAATATTAAATAAAATAATAGACAAACCTCTGTCTTGATTTCTTTATTCAAAGATTATCTTCTGATCGGTGTGAGCAGCTTTTACCTATTGCTAAATATTTTATTTCTTTATTTCTTTTACTAGACACGGAAATATCTTTTTATTGAAATTTAGCCAACTGAATTGAAGACAGGCTTTTACAAAAAATATCAATATTAATTTCGTTTCATATTTGATATATAGCGAACAAGAAAAAGAAGTAGGTCACTGAACCAGCTACATAATAGTAGAGAAATTATTCTGCTATATATCAGGAGGTTCTGAAATATTTACCTACCTAAAAGGACACATTAGAAAATCAAATTTTAGTATTTTTGATGAAGACGTTTTTCAAAAGTAATTTACTCATTTTAGATCCTAGAAAATAATAAATTCTGTTACGTTTTAGATGCTGAGTACCTCTAGGGATAAGGTTCAACACAATGCCATTTAATTTTATGGTCCATTAAAACTAAGTAAATAAATTAGATCTAAAATACACTTATTTCAAATTAGTAATTAGCGAAAAGGTACCCGCTAAATCACAAGTCAAGTCAAGGGGTTACATGTAATAATTCGTAATTTAGAAAATGTTCGCACATAATTTATTCGATAAAATTTTTTTGTATATAAAACTCCTCACGCAAATATTCGTAGAATATAATTGCTAGTATAAAACAGTTTCTTAAATAATTTATTCGTAGATTTATTTTCGCCTATAGAAAAATTGTGTATAAAAATTCGTAAAGACATTAGATAGCCATAAATAAATGATTCGTGTATTTGTTCATTCGACAGATTTACTCTTTGCACTCTATTTTAGAAACGTTGCATCATGTACCAATGCATTGTTGTCGTCCTAATATTAACATACGAACAATTCTTTAAGAATAATACGAACTTTTATTTATACGAATAGTTATTTACGAATTTCCTATACAAATTTACGAATTTTTACGCTAAATTTAGAAAATCTCTGCATCAAAATCATATGTTTTCTAAATTAAACAATTAATATTGCTAGAATAAACAATATAATGATTTGCATTTTAAAAACAACTTTATATATGTAAGTGTAAAAATAAGCGTAATTAAATATTCTAAAAAATTACCTAAAAGTAGTATACTATTGCTTACCGTCTTTGTAATTTACACAATTCATAATTCTCTTGAAGATAAGTCATTTATTGATTCTACCTGCCCTGGAGGAGCGGCAATGTCTATGATCAATATTTTATCTATGCACCTAGGTATGTATACATGTATTTAGCCTCCAATCAATAAAAACAAAACCATTATTATTATCATTTAGTTTGCTTCAAAATCATTTAAAGCTAAGAATTTAGAATTGGATGATAGGATGTCTGTGTCTTAAGAGTTGAAAGAACGGCCTAACTTGTCTGCTGCTACTGAAAAACAACAACAAATCCTTTGAGACAAATCCACCAGCAAACTTAGTCATGTTATGTTACTAGTTATGCATCGATATCGCAACGCTTGACAAGTAAGTGAAGTCAGGCGAATATAAACATTTATTATACATTATAAAATATATAAATAGACAGTTAGAATTTTTATAGAGATCAGCTTAAGTCATGTTTCCCACATATTTGTGTAATTTATTTAGTCTGATACATGAATATTTTTAAATGTCCAGAAAAAAATTAAGAAATCACATAAAATAGTTTTCGCATGTTCCAATCAGGGATAACTTAAAATTATTTATTTCCAGTGTAATTAGAGGTTGATTGAACTAGCAGAAAAGACCATTTATAAAATTTGTCTCCATTTCTATACATCTAATTTGATTGTTATTAGCTGCTGTCTACATATTAAAACAAATCAATCTCCCGTTGCTATGCTCTCTAACTACCTGAACTACTGACGATAGGAATATTGACAACCAGAGATTTTTGTACCTACCTAATTTTACTTTCACAGAAAGAAAAAAACATGTAATTAAATAAGCCAACCATGTAACTCTCATTCCAAATTGTCACAAAACATTAACTCTAGGTAAATGCTTTTGATCTCTTGTGCATAAGAACAGGCAATAATAGAGAGCTGGTAGCTGGCAGCAACAAGGATCCAAACTTGCAGATCCGATATAAAAGATTCAAAATAGCTATGATTAACTTGATGCATCGAAATTGGTCAATGATAAATTAGCACTTATTTAGTTATTTATTAAACAAGTATGTGCATACATAAGTAAAGTACTTTTGCTATAAATTAATGTCACTGTTTAAAATTTGGAATAGATCAAGTAGGCAAAACATGTGGGTATATTTCTCATGAATGGTGATTTCATGTTAACTAGAATGGTCAACTGGCTGTCTGCTACTAAATGTAGGTAGGCTAACTCACTATCTACTTTGTGGATCAAAGATACAGTAAAGTTGAAAGAAGATCTCTTGGTGGCGGCGTTATAGATCTAATATGCATACAATATATCAATGGTCGATCTTCCAAATCATACATCCCGGTCATACTTTAATAATCAACTCTATTGCATGACTGAATATAGTCTGCCATTCCTAGTCGTAAACAAATCCAATTATCTTTGTACTAACACTAAAAGACGTATAGAAATGAAATTTCTATACATTGTAATGTTTTCTCATTAAATCTAATTTCGTTCATCTACAAACTAGAATAACCAACTCAATACGCATTCATAAGAAGAAGTACCTACTTTCAAGTTGAAAACAAATTCACGTAAAAAAAGATTTAGATTAAAATATGACTAGTCTAAACATAACTTATTTATTAGCTCAGTTGGAACGGTTAGTTGATCTTTAGAAATCTATCATGGATTATACATATTGTATACTTACATAGCCCAAAATAATGTATAACCCAGAGAAATTCACTATCGATTTTTATGTCTACTCCGCATTAAAGAGTATGAATAATTAGAGAAAAATCACACTAGTCAATACAAATAAAAATGTACCTATTAATAGAAAATTTTGTAATAAATAGAAACGCAATGTTTTTTTAGAAGAAAAGTAAAATAAGTGGAAAATTATGTTCACCAAAATATGTCGGTTTTCCTATTACATTCAATTTTACTTAATCATTCTAAAAACGGATAAGTTGCAGCTTATAACTTTGAAAGCAGGTGTCTATGTTAAATTTTCTAATTTGATTATAATAACTTGTCGTAAGGCATTATAATCATGTATGACAATAATTATTATGTACTTATGAAAGCCAGTTCATAAAATATGTGACTAGGTATAGATAAAACCAATGTACACAGGGGCCAAGTAACAAATCAGAACACTAATAAAACAATCAACATTAGTAACAAATTAAAAGTTGAGTAACATCCACTGTATGGTGCACAAGAAAAACAACTACCTTGCCCAACTTTCATTTGCTGTGGAGCAAAATAAATTGAACAAAAAGTGGTGGTTTAGCAAAAAAAATAGTTTTCGTATAGTTTGAGATAGACTAGATGGGTTGTTCAGAGGTTTACAAAAACAAAATCGTACAACTCCAGTTTTCTATCTCTCCCGAAATAGATGCTTCTGTATTAAAAATGACTATTTTCAAAGGTTAATAAACAACGGAGCATAAATTTTGACTTTCAGAAGAAAATGAAAGACCTCAAATGATGTAAAGTAAACTAAATATTTTATTTCAAAATAAATTAATATGGCTACCTTCTATATAATACATTTACCTAAAAGAAATATGATTTTATCAACATTGTTCAAAGATAATTGCATACCAACCGAATTTTCGATCTTTTATTATAAACTTATCAAAGTGTGGAAAGACTGTTCCAATGTTGCAGATTTCACTGTATAATGATCGGATAATATCGAATTGTTATTTATTTTATATTCGATTAAATTCTAGATTTTATAACACAAATTTAGTTCGATTTTCTGTTATTAACTAAGAATATTTATTTTATCGATGTTACTAAATCTTATTCTTATGTTAATTTGCTTTATGCATCAAAATTATGATATCATTTCGATCATAGAGTAATGATTTCGATATTATCAGTCGTGAAGACGGACATTACCAAACTTTATTTTGAAAAGTTTATTGGATGTGTAAAAAGTAAGCACTAATCATTATACATTTATTTTGACCTAAAGCACTTCTTTAAAACAGTAAACATGACGATAAAGCAACCTGATTCAGTCAACTGTAATTTCTAGACGTCTTGAACTCGTAGTTCTACAAGTCATTAATCGTTAATGTTATTAATACAAAAACTATTTTAAATGCAAGCTTATATGTACACTAATAGAAAATTACACACTATAACATTTAAAAGAAATATTATTTTAAACTTTCCAAACAAATATTTTTCAGCAAGCTAGAAGGGTCCAGGATGTGATAACAGTTGTAATATGTGCGGAAAAGAAACCCGAATAATTGGCTGCTTCTTAGAGCTTCGGGGAACTTATTTTACGCACCTATTATGAAAATTAATACATAGCACAATTCATATAGCCTATTAAAAAAAATCTATAAACTTATAAACAACTATGTAACATAACATAAACAGCAATATAGATTGTGTGTTCCATTGGTAAGATTATCATTACTGGATTAGTCCATCCACATAACACCCTTTTCTTGTCCTCATAGCATATCTAAGGTCATTATCTAAAGACAGTCACATAATATTGTGTGGAGACAAATGTCAAATTTGGCTGAGCTAGCTGTAATCAACATTATCTTGACTTAGGACAGCAATACTTATGTGTATATACCTACCAACCAAAAACACATTGAAATGTAGTAAACTAGATTTATTTTTCAATGGATTTAATAATTCTTTGCAAACTAAATCTAATTCTTTCTCCTATTTAAGGAAATAACAATATTAGTGTGCAATTAGCTAAGATTAGTTGAAATGTACGAAATGAATTCTGTAGAAGGCGTGGTCCGTTAGCAACCAGCATTCATAGACATTTTATGTAGAATGAAATCTTTACTGCAGCAAACATACAAAATTTAAAAAAATAATAAATTAAAATCTGTCAAGCTTTCGATAGTACTAACATAATAGAAATGAATATAATCCAACCAAAAGATGTGCAAAAATATGTCTTCAAAATAAAAACAGCATCTTTTCAAGATCAACTCAAAAACTACGTATCCAGTATAGCTTCATATAATATACAAGTACAACAAAACCTAATCAGAGAAATGAGTAGCCACTTCTTTGTGAATACAATTTACAACAGATAAATACTACAGATACGTAGGTATATAGGTTTTAGAGAAGCAACATTTTAGAAAAATAAAATAAAATAATACACATGCACCATGATATTGTATAGGAAATACAGCTTTTGGATTCGTTTTCAAATTACTAACGTAGAGAACTATTGATAGATTTTTTATTAAAACAAGTTTAAAGGGGCTCATCAATGAATAAAATTTCAAATCCAGAAAGATCATTATATTCTTTCTCGAAATGGTTTTGACATTATTTCTGTATTGGTTTCAACAACTCATTGTTTTGTTCATAATTAATTTCAATTCTTTTTGTTATATGTAAAAATACAAACACTGATTAATATAAGATACTCAATGGTCTATCGACATGTAGTTACTGTCACTCTGTTTCCTACGTTAATTATTTTTAAATATCGATTATAAGCATTTAAAAAACAATGATGATAAAAAACGATCCAAAAAATAATAAAGAGTAGATAAAAACTTTCCGTCCATTTGATCACAATACATGACAGTTACTACACGGGTGTTGTGGTTCCCTTCAACATACCTGATTGGTGGTGCTACGCACAGCTGTCTAAAATACGAGAAAAACCAAAATAATCTCTCCAGCTATCCGCAAAATAAAGTCCATTCTCGGTGGTATGGAAATGTCTAGCAGCTTATTAGAAAAAAAGTGAAAATAGATTTTAATCTCGAGGAGTATCCCACAAACAACTAAGACTAAGTCTAGTAGTAGCTAATAAATACAAGTAGTTTGTTTTCAATAATATCCAATATTGACGACACTGAATTGCATTTATATTTTTCAAACATAGCAAAGAATTATAATTCTGATAAGCAAGTCTATAAATAGCCTACGTTTTTCATGGAGTTTCACTTTAATAAATTTCTCTATACCCGAAATGAACCAATAAATCCAATTACCTCATCTTCAATCAACTTCCTAAGCTCCTCTCTGGTATTCACTAGCCGGCGCTTCTGTTCGTCATGTTTCGTCTTGATACGGCTCACCTTCTCTACCAGGTCCGACATGAACATGCCAAAGTGCTGAAGCGTTTCCAAACTGTCCTCCAGATAACTGAAAAGGAAATTAGAAAATATATCGCATGGATTAATTGAGCTGCTGAAATAAATGTTGCAAAATTTTAGTGAAAAATATGGAAAAGGTCCTAGAAACAATATTGGAAGACAAAATTAGTGGTCAACATATGATGTGAAGATTCTAGGTACCAAACAAAACAAAGGTAGCAAAGTGTTACTCACTTGGTCTGGGCATGATAGTAGTCTATAAGATGTTGAAGCAGTTCTGCTCCTTTTTTGGCTTTGATCTCATTCACCTTGATCAAGTACTGAAAGCATACGAGACAATATAACATCCAGTGTTGTTGGTATGCATAATATAAAACCAATAAATCTACTACCAGTATAACAGACTAGCTTAAGAAATATATTTCGCAGACAATTTAGACGTCTAAAACAGTGTGCACTTTAAAATGTTACCTTAAAGAAGAAACCTTTACTTTTGGCAATTAACTAGGACAGACAACGAAAGAAGCTGTCCCAGTCTGTCACATAGAAAAGTCTGTCTTTAGTATCTATCTGAAATTCAGCGACATTTCACAATCCAGTTTTAACAAATGGCGTATAAAAATTTAGCAAGCTATGACTACAATTTAAATTTAAATTCACTTTATACCAACTTCTTGAAAGGTAATTATGTTTCAATAATAATTCTACACTTATTTCATAAGAAAAAGAACTAAATGTAATCTAATTTTTCCCAAAAAAGTGTTTTCAAAAATGATGAATGATTGATTTTGGTTAGGTAATTATTTTGATACGTCATTCTGGATCAACCTACCCAAATGAATGATATGGAATCTAAAATCCCCCCCAAACAATTTTAGAAATAAGATACAATCACTAATAGTAAGAATGACTAATAAAAACACACAAAGCAGTAGCACAGGATTTCTCATATCATTGTACCACATACGTTCGCGTTATGTATACAAAAATAAGTGGGGAGAGAATTTTGTCAGACTAAGATAATATGAAATGTTCCTATCGATTTTCCAGTTCACACAAGAGGTCAAATAAACAATAAAAAGAAGTAGTAATTTAAGTTCATTCTCTTCTTAGTTTACGTACCAAACGCAGTAAGCCAGTTTGTTGTCAAAAATAAGCCGAACTGAACCAATTTGCAAACAATAATGTTGTCTGAAAATAGTGCTCACATTTCAGGTTAAAATTTTCTACTAAATGTTCCAGCCATTATCAGTTTGATCATATTTGGAAGCACAGAATAAGTGTATTTGTGTTTGCAAAAATTACCACATAATTACAGCATACTTTTGATCTGGGCTTATGAAACCGATAAAATAATACCTATTAGTGCTATCATCAGTATCTTACTAACCTCACACATCTGAAATTGTAGAACGCGCCTCTCTTTCTCCATTTCCTCGGTCATCTCTTGGGGAGTTATTTCTGTTTTCGGTAAACCACCTTCCTTAGCTGCTTGAAGTTTATCTTTGCGCAGTTTTTCACTATAAAGTAAATGTGAATAAATCTGAGTAAATGTTCACACATCATGCTACATTCGTAACTATAAAAAAACAAAATTTTTAAAGGAAATCTATAAATTGATGGATAAGAATGATCAAAGCGCGAATAAGTATGGAAACAAGGTTTTGTATGAACCAAAATAAGTTTTTTAAATGATAAAAGTAAACTATAAACAGGTAAATCAATACATCCATAAAAAGTAAAGATAACAAAGTAACTACATGTAGCTGCTTCTAATATAAAGTTTTGTCAGATTTTATAATTTCACTTCAATATAAACAACTTACTAGGCTACAGAGCATGAAAATGAGCACTTTTTATGTATGCATTTGTTTACCTGTTTATAGTTTACTTTTACCAGATCTTAAAAAACTAATTTGGTTCATACAAATCTTGTTTCCTTACTTTTTTGCGCTTTGTCATTCTTACCTCATCAATTCATGTGTTTCCTTTAAAAATTGTTTTTTGCTATCTTCTTGTTTATGCTATTTTTTGTTAGTAAATTGTTTTATATTAGGAATTTCATAATTTATAAATCATTTTACAATTAATCTACATTACAGATTTTGATCTCCTCGAATTGACATAATAGGGCTGACAATTACTAATTTTTCAATTTTTAGGCTTATAACTCAGCATCTGTGATAGATATGAACAGGGTCTCCGCGGAATTTTTGTAATGAAATTTCCGGTTTTTCCAGAACTATTTGTTAAATTCCCGGTTAGAGAAATAATGCATTAATGAGTAAAAAGTATAGTTTAAAA